>PVKA01004885.1:0-58388 GCA_004027165.1 Ctenomys sociabilis
AGTATTTGACTATAGTTTGTGCTTTTTTTGTAGTTTACAAGATTGTGATTAAAAATGAGGAATAAGTTTTCTAGTACTACAGATTATTTATTATACCTTATGCACCAGTTATTAATCATTTCATATATATATATATATATATATATATATATATAGAGAGAGAGAGAGAGAGAGAGAGAGAGAGAGAGAGAGAGACTTTGGGAAAGGGAAATTTGTATAAATGTTTTAATACTAAATTTATTGAAATATTGTGAGATTATTGCAAATTGCCATTGACCCTTATAATTGTAAGTGGTATCCAAAGTGATTGACACTCGATTCCAGACTATGTGTTTATAGTTCTAGTTCTATATATTTGTTTTTGGAAATTTTCATATTTCTGTTCAGCGATATGACTATAAACATAAATATTTATAACAAAACTCATTTAATCATGTAAGTATGGTTTATCTTGTTTAGCACCTATTCTTTTCAGTCTTTAATACTGTTACCATTCTTCATTTCTGTTTTATTTGTTCATATATATGTTTAATTTTACATAAATTTTTATATGTGTTTATTTTGTTGGCAAGTACATGCATTAGAGATAAATAAAGAATTTTGGAAACTGGAAATATGTAATATATTTCTGCTTCTAAGTCTGATGTTATTTTCTATGAAAACAGTGCTGGGTAAAAAACTTGTTTAACAATCAAATACATTTTAATCTTTAATTCATTTTATGGAAGGAAAAGGAATATATAATGATGGTATAAAGTGTTTGGTAGCAGTATTTATTAAATCAAAATGGGTAAGGGTTTTGCTGAAATATAATGTGTACCTAACAAGATCTAGGATGGGACTAGTGATGTCAATTTGTTCAAATGTCCATGACATATAGTAATCTATTTTAACCAACATATATTATGTTTTGTGGTATTCTCATGTGAACAGTCTGGACTTTTCATTTTAATTCATCTTCTCAGGCATGTCTTTAAATAATATATAGTCAAAAGTACTATGTATCGTTTCCATATTATAAAATACTCTGCTTGTCTGCTTTTAATAAAAATTAACTGGTGTCATGATTTGAATCCCAGCTACTGCAAAAAAAAAAAAAAATTAAGTGAAAACTATATTATACTCAGATTAAGAACTTTTACACTGAACCATTTATGCAATTTTTACATTTCCCCAAAACTTTAGAACTAAAATATTTATGAATAATTTTAACTATAGGTTTTAACTATAGATATATAAAAATTATACTCTGAAAACTATAAACATTCCTTGAAGAAAATGGAACAGGAACAAATATGAACTAAGTTCTAAACTTCTATGAATAAAGTTAGCAATACTTGAAATTTTTAAGGCAGTGACAATTTCCAGCTTTTTTCATTTTATATATACTTTTCTTCATAAAATTGTTTTGTTTTGAAGAATGAAAACAAAAGCAAGAAAACAAAGACAGAGAAAGTGTTATATATAATATATACATTACAGATTTTCAAAATAAGAATGGCTGTTTAACAATGATTGATATATTATCTATTTTTATCAGCAAATCTATTACTGAGATTAACAGATATAGGTATGCAAGACAGAAATATAATTGAATATTACCACATGCTTTCGATAAAAATTAAAATTTGTTCTTGTCTCTAATTTCCCTTTAATACCCTTTAAATTTTATTTTGAAGAGTATAATACTAATTAATATGACTTTATAAATGGTATTCATTCAGAAGACCAAGATGACAAGTATTTCAAGCATGGTTTTAGTATTACACATTGCTGTTATCAGTTTAGTTGCTTAATTCTCAGATATCAGCACAGAGAGTTAGTCAAGGTGAGAATTCAATACATTAACTGCTATTTCAACAAAATCATGGAAATTCTTGGGACAACTGCCTTAGACATCATATATATATATAGTTTTTCCTCTACCTTAATTCCTATCTTTTCTCCTTTCTCTGCTGTTTAATCCTTAAATTCTGTGTTCCCCCCATTTATCTGTGTCTATTATCCTTTCAGTTTTTATTTCTTCATTTGAATACTTAAAATAGGGAGACAATACATTGTTACACATGTGAGTCTGGTTTATTTTACTTGAGTATAGGCTCAAGTTGCATCCACTTACCTATGGAGGCTTTGAGTCTGGTTTTTTAATAGCCAAGTAAGCTTCATTGCATAAAAATATGACATCTTTTTCATCCATTCCTCAGGTGTTGGGAATTTCATTTTTTTTTCAAGAGTTGGCTATCACAAATTGGAATACATATATCAATATGATACAATATTTTCAATTATGTTGGGAAAAGTCCCAGATGGGGAATAGCTGGATTGAATGGGATTTACAGTTCTGGCTTTGTGAGGAGTCTCCAAACTGATTACCAGAATAGTAGCACGAGTCTACTTTCCCTCCAGCAGCCTCTCCAACATTTGTTGTTAGTTGATTTCTTTATGATAGCTATTCTTTCTGGGTTGAGACAGTATCTCAATGTTGTTTCAATTTGCATTTTTTGGATGACAAGTGATGTGGAGCATTTGTACATGTATTTGTTTGCCTCTACTATTTCTTCTTTAGAGAAGTGCATATTCATCTCAGATACCCATCTTTGAATTGGATATTTAAATTTTGGTGCCCTAATGCCTTTTGATCTTTATGTATTCTAAATTAAAAATATAAATAAAATAAAATAAAATAAAACTTTTTCAGAGCGATTATTAGTTAACATTTTTTTTCCAAATTTGTGGGTTGTCTTTTCACTCTGTTGGTAATTTCTTTTGATGTGCAGGAACATTTCAATAAGAGGATATCTGAGTCGCTAATTCTTTCATGTACTTCCTGTGCAGTTTGATTTTACTTCATGAAACATTTGCTTACCCTTATATCTTCAAGATTTACACTTACTTTCTCTTCCATGGGATTTAGAGTTTCTGTTTTAATGTTTTGATTTGTAATCTATTTTTACTTTATAGTCTACATGGTGATAGACCCAGGTCTAGTTTTAGTTTTTGGCATGTAGAGACCCAGTATTTCCAGAACCATCTGTTAAAGAAGCTATCCTTCGTCCAGCAAACATGTTTGGCCCCTTTGGCAAAGATAAAATGGTTCAGTGTGTTTGTAGTTGTGTTTGGATTTTCTCATCTATTCCATTGATCATCCGGTCTATTTCTTTTCATAATACAATGCTGATTTTTTTTTCTTTTTTGCGGAACCAGGGATTGAACTCAGGCCCTTGTGCTTGCCAGGGAAGCACTTATTCCACTGAGCCATCTCCCTGGCCCTTTCAATGCTGATTTTATAACAGTTTCTTTGTAGTACAATTTCAAGTCAGGAATTGTAATGCCTCCTGCCTTGCCTTTGTTGTTCAAGATTCCCTTTGCTATTCTAGCTCTTTTCTGGTTCCAAATAAATTTTAGGAATGTTTTCTCTGGATGTATAAGGTATGTTGGTCATATTTTGATAAGAACTGCATTAAATCTGTATTACAATTTTGGGAGTATTGCCATTTCATAATGTAGGTACTTCCTATACAATAATAAAGAATATCTTTTTATTTTCTGAAATTCTATTCTACATCTTTTTTCAGAATACTGCAATTTTCATTGAATAGATCTCTTACTACTTTAGTGCGAGTAATCCCAAAGTACTGCACTTTTCGTAGTGCTATTGTAAAGTTATAGTTTCTTTAATTTCTCAGTGTGTTTAATCTGTGTAGAGGATTGATATTGACTTTTGGGTGTTGACTTTTTAACCTGATATGTCACTGAATTGTTTTTATTAATTCTGGAGGCTTCTTGGTGGAGTCTTTTAGTTTTTTCAAGTAGATTATAATGTCATCAGCAAATAATGATTGTTTAACTTCTTCTTTACCTGCTCTTATTACTTTTATTTCCCTCTCTTGTCTAATGGCCCTAACTAATGAGTATAGAACTATATTGAATAGGAGGGTGATAGAGGACATCATTGTCTCGTACCTAATCTGAGAGTAAAAGATTTCAGTTTTTTCCCATTTACAATTATGTTAGCTATTGGATTGTCACAGATAGATTTTACCAGATTGAGCTGGAGACCACTATTCCAATGTGCTTTAGGGTTTTGATCATGAATGAGTGTTGGACTTAGTCAAAAAATTTTTTCTTCATTAATTGAAGTGATTATGTGATTTTTTGATTTGGTTGTTCTATTGATACAGTGCATCAAGTTAATAGATTTTTATATGTTGAGCCATCCTTGCATCATTATATGACCATACTTGGTCATGGTGCATAATCTTCTTAATGGTTTTCTGTATTCTATTTTCTCCAATTTTATAGAGGATTTTTGGATCTATGTTCATGAGGGGGATTGGCATGTAGGTCCCATTTTTAGCTGAATCTTTCCTTGATTTTGGTTTCAGCATAATGCTTGTCTGCATTTGGGAGTATTATCTCCTTTTCAATTTTATGGAAGAACTGAAGGGTAATGGGATTAAATGTTCTGTAAATTTCTTGTAGAATTCTGATGCAAATACATCAGAACATGGCCTTTTCTTTGTCGGTAAGTTTTTCTATTACATTTTCAATTTCACTAATTGATATTGGGTTGTTGAGAGTTGTTATATCATCTTGATTCAGTTTTGTTAATTTGTATCTCTCTAAGTATGTGTCCATTTCTTCTGTATCTTTGTTTCTGTGAGAGTAAAGATTTTAAAGTAACTGTTGATGATGCTTGAAATTTCCACATGGTCATTGGTAATTTCATCCTTTTCGTTCCTTACTGCTTGAATTTGAATTTGAATTCCTCTTTTGGAGGAAGTTAGTTAGAGGCTTACCAATTTTATTTAATCTTTCAAGAAAAGAGTTTTTTGATTTGTTAATTTTTTGTATTATTTTCTTCGTCTCAGTTGCATTAATTTCTGCTGTGATCTTTATAATTTCCTACTCTCTTTGTGCTTTGGGCCTGGTTTACTCTTCTTTTTCTCGAAGCTTGTGGTGAAGAGTTAGGGTACTTATTTGTTCTCATTCTGTTTTCCAGATGTGTGAGTTTACAGCTGTAAATTTCCCTCTAAGAACTGCTTTCATTGCATCCTACAAATTCCAATAAGTTATGCTTTAACGTTCACTGAATTGTAGATACTGTTTAATTTCTTCTGTAACCCACTGGTTAAAGAGGAGGGTCTTATTTAATTTCGATGTGTTTATGGGGTTGTTATGGTTTCTTTTGCTATTTATTTCCAGTTTCATTGCACTTTGGTCAGATAAAATGCATGGGATGATTTCTGTTTTCTTACATATACTTAAGCATAACCTATGGACTAGTATGTGGTCTATTTTAGAAAATTTCCCATGTGCAGCAGAAAACAATGTATATTTAGATTTGGTTGGGTGGAACACTCTGTAAATTTCTACTAAATCCATCTGTTAAAAGATCTGGCTCAGTTTGCTACCTGTCTTTTTGGAATCAGGGGATGTTAAGGTCTTCTGTTAAAGTCTCCTATTGGATATTAGATTTTTCACGTCCACTACGATTTGTGTCATATACTTGGGTGCTCCCGTGTTTGGTGCATACTTATTCATGACTGCTACCTCTTTCTCTTGCATTTTTCTCCAAACCAATATATAGTGGGCTTCTTTATTTCATTTGAAAATTCTTGGTTTGAAGTTCAGATTGTCTGCAAACAGGACTGTTTTTTTCTAGTTTTTTGTGAGGTCCTGAATCATAGTGTATTGTTTCTATCCTTTGACTTTTAGGCTATGGATTATTTTATGAGTTGTGTGTGATTTTTGTACATAAACAATAATTGGATTTTGCTTTCTAATCCACTCTGATAGTCTATTTCATTAATTGGTGAATTGAGTTCATTTACATTGATTGTTGTAATTGAGATGTATTGACTTATGTATCACATGTCATTTACATGCTGTTCATTATCTATTTTTCTCCTAAGTTCAACTGTGTGACATATTTGGTGGGTTATTTCCATTCTCCTGTTCATTTTGATCCCTCTGTAGAGTATCTGTTAGTAACCGGTCTAGGTTTGGCTTGATCACTATGAATTTAATTATTTGTTCTTTGTCTTGGAAGTTTTTCACTTCTCCATTAAACTTGAAAGAAATTTTTGCAAAATATGTCAATTTGTTTTGGAATTTGTTTTCTTGCAAGATTTGAAGTACTTTGCTCTATGCTTTTCTTCATTTGATAGTTTGTGAAGAGAAATTTTCCATTATTTTGATGGATTTTCCTTTAAATGTGATTTGTTTTTTTTTCTCTCTAGTGGATTTTAGTCAACTATTCTTGTACTGAATTTCTGTGATCTTGATTATTATATATCTGTGTGTGATATTAAAGGGATCGATGCAAGTTGGAGTACTATATGCCTCAGTTGACTGAATGTCAGATTGTTTTCCCAGATTTGGAATGTTTTTTGCTATTATTTATGCCCAATTTCTTTTTATATCTTTTGTTTTGCTCCTTTCTGATTGATGCTTATTAGTCTTCTGTTGTTTATTGTTGCATGGTCTCGCAGGTGCTGAATTATTATTTACTGCCTCCTAGTTGTTTTTAGGAGATCTTCCATTAACTTTTAAATAATGTCTAACAGTATCTTCATGGCCTGAAAATCTATTTCACGTTCATTCAGCTGGTTATGGCAACTTTGACTTTTTAATCTCACTAATATTTCTTTGAATCCACATTGTATTTCTTTCTATATTTCTCATTCAAGGTTTCCATCTTTTTTCTATTCTCCTCTATTTTTTCCTGTTTCTTCTTTAGAAACACTTAGTGATTCTTTCTTTATAGTCATCATTTCTTTGTTTACTGCACAGATTATTTTTGATGTGATTTTCTCTGTACTTTTCTGCAGTTGTTTAACTTCAGATGCTATTATTTCACAGATTCCAGGTGTGTGACTTCCGATTTCTTCTATGCTAGTGTCTCCTGCATTTGTTCTGGGTGGACTCAGGGCCTGCAAGTGCATTTTCTTCCTTTTCTTTGTCATTTTGTATAGCACTGTCTTCTGACCTTTTGTGTAGAGTGTTTGTTCAGTTGTTACCTAAGCACCAATGATATTATTGCCCTAAAGTGATCATGTGGCTAAGGTAGTTACAGTTTTTTATGTACAGTACTACAACTAGCAACACTATTGACAGGCAGTGACATTTAGTAATTGACAAGCTTTTGTATCTAATAGGTGTGTATTTTAAACCGTAAGAGCAAAAAACATAACTGTAAGTAGATGTTAAATTGGGAATTTGCATTTAAATTAGTTCCCATGAGTTCGATTTTGTCACCTCCCCTTAATGGACCTTGAGTCTTCCAGGAAGACTAATTCACCCCTGTAACCTGTTGCCCCTTCTCTCTGTTGAAAGAGAGAGAAAGAGTATGTTCTCTTACGTCTGATTCCAGCAGTGCACCCCAGCTTACTGGGTCCAGATCTGTCAAGTTCAAACTCATCTAGCTTGACCTGGCTTGGGTCTCACTGCTGTGCTTCTCTTCTTCATGCTGTGGCCCATGAAACTGAACCTGTTGTGCCCAAGACCAGTATGTTCTGTTCCTGAATTAGCTGTTTGGTTCTAGCTCCTAGTCTCTCTGCAGGGAGTTCTGTAGCAGGGTCCCATATAAGGCCTTTCTGCTGGAGGAGGTTCCGATGTGCAGTCTCACACACCAGGCCTGTCTGCTGGAGTGGAAATTTCCAGACTTTTATGCTGACTCAATTTAAATTTCAAATTTTACTAACATTTTTTTTTCAGAAATAGATAACCATTCTTAAATTTGTGTAAGGTTCAGTAGCCAGAACTATTTTAAAAAATACAAATAGTATATTCCATACATTTTAAATTGCTTTTAATAATGAACACAGTACTATTTTGATATAAGGAAAGACATGTATTCATGCAAAAGAACTATAAATTCTCCAAAATTTTTTTGCATGCATGATCGCTTGATGATCAATAATTTCTCAAAAATACTGAATGATAAGCAAATAGTATTCCAACCATAGTCCCTTATGGCAATTGTACATTAAATGGAAAGACATTAAATTGTATTTGTTACACAACAACATGGAAAATAAACTAAATCTGTATTCTTCATGTTCCTAAATGTGTAAAAACTGTAAGAGTATCTTCCTATATTAGATGAAATCTTCTTAGCTTTTACTTATTTTTATCCACAATATGCAAATGGACACAATACACAAATGGGAGTATAAAAACTAAATGAGTTTGTTTTGCAGATGACAATACAAAAATATTTGATAGCAAACCTATCAGAACATTTTTGTAATCAAATATCCTATAAAGGACTTATATCCAAAATACAGAAATAAATCATACAACTCCAGAATCCAGATAGCCTGCATAGAAATTGCAAAACTTCGACTAATTATTTTGCTAATAATGGCATGTAATGGATGACAAAGCATGTGAAGAACTTTCATAATCAATTCAGTCCTAATGTGATTATACTTTAAAGTTGGCACTGGCTTTAATTATCATATGAGGCATTAACAAATGTAGACAAATATGTAGACAACCTAGACGGTTCTTATATTGCTCAGAAGTATCTAAAATATAGTTTGTTTGGCAAAAAAAATAAACCTTTTTGTAAACATTAAATAGAGATTTGCTGTATCACCAAGCAATTCCAGTTCTCCTCCTGTATTGAAGATAAATAAAACATTTCTACAACTTTCATAATTTGGGGTCAACTAGAAGAAATTTTAGTAAGATTGTTTTAGAGCAGTTGTGGGTGTCTGGATGAGTAGCTTAATGAACAAGGAAGAACCACGCTGGGTGTGGGTGGCACCAACTAGTAGACTTGTAGGCTGGATGGAATAAAAGGAGAAACGATAAGAAGTGTCATTTCTGCTTCTCTGGAGAAGCTCCACTCTTGGGCAATATCTTTATACACCTGTCTCAGCTTTCCATAGAGACCTGTTGACTTTCAGATACTGACTGCAGCGTGAATTCTCAGCCTTTGACATTTGTGTGGGCCCTTATGCTCATTCTTTCCTCCTGCCTCTTCAGGCAGCTGTCACAAGTTACTTTTAAATCACATATATAGTAGTCTTAGTTACTCTTCTCTCTTTCCTGGGACAAGTGCCTGACACCCAAAATGAAGGAAGGAAAACTTTATTTAGCTCACAGCTAGCAAAGGTTTCAGTCCATGCTCAGGTGGCTCCAAAGCACGTGGCAGAGGACAGTGGTTCATGGCAATGGCAAAGAGCAAGAGGAGCAAAGGGAGAGCAGCAGCAACAATGGCTACAGAGAGGAAGTCTGTCTCCCTTAAATCTTGTTCAGGCCATCCACCTTAGGGTGGGGGAAGTACACACACCCATAATCCCAGCAGCACTAAAAGCCACAGTCCCAGTGGATCATTAGTAAATCTCAAACTCTAGAAGTCCCTGCCATATGATTGCATGAGGCATTGGGGTAACAACTAGACACAATCTACAACACTTTATAAATTATTGTAATATATATAATATATTATATATCTAATATATTAGATATTAGATATATTATAAATATAATATATATTATATATACATATATATGTATATTTATATATATATGTATATATATAATCATCTGTTGAACCCTGATAGATGATCCAAAGGTATGTGTGTATATTTTGTAAAATAACCTGAAAATCATAGGAAAATAGAAATGATTAGTAATATATTTGTTATTTTGTATAAATTAATCACACATTTATGGAATTATTTAGAACAATTGAAATGAGAAAATATGGGCACTTATTGGTAAATTCTGGAATAATTTATCTCTTTATTGAAAGGGTAAAAGCTTAAAATCAAAGAAAAATTATGGATGGAGAAATAATAAGACCCCTACACAAGGGGAAAACATCCTTAACTTAATGCCTAGTTGCTATTCAGTAATATAGAAAAACGTACAATGCAGACAAGTATTTCTAGAAAATAACTTCTCCTTTCCTGAATTTCTCAATATACATGGTGACGAATTGGGTCTAGTCCATGAGAAAACACCAATGACAAGAAAAACAAGAACAGGAAAAGATGAAATTTCTGTTTTAGTCTGTATTGTCATAACAAAATATCTGAAATAGAACACAATAATAGAAATTCATTTCTCATGTATGTCTTAGATATAAGAAACATACCAATTAAAATCCATACTTTCTCATTTCATTTCTCCTAAATAATTCTACAAAATGCATGAATACTTCTTGCAAAATACACACATATATGACTAGCCACAAGTCCTGTACACATGGTCTTTTAATGTCTGCTATATACTTTCTCACATTGCCCAGAAGCAGGGTGGATTAAAAGGTATGGACACTGTGTTCTCACCAGATCTTAGTGTAGAAGAACTGAACCCATTGCTTCCAGGCCTGCCACCAATTACAGTACCAGGCTCAAGCTCCAGCAGTCCTTAGAAGTTGCATGTTCTAATGTTGCTACATTCGGTGACGCAGTACATGATTTGGGAGTGGGGGAGACACATTCCGATTAGGGAAGTGTTTTACTCAGAAAACTAATCAAAATATCTATATAATATGAGCATCACTGGTAAAGTTTTAAGGACTTTTATGACATATATAATTCATTTAAAATCTTACTTTTTTTTTAATGCCACAAGCATCTGTTATATTACTGAAAGGCTGATCATGGCTGTTTCTCTAGATATTAAAAGTCAGAACACCACATACAATTGATGTCAATTATTTATATTTGCATTTGATAAGAATGGGGACTGTTTGGAGAAGACATTCTTTGTAGAATTCAGTAGAACTTAGCTGCTATGAACAAATTACAGGGACCTATGTTCCTGATGGATCAGAGAATTCCATGAGAATATATTTTATCAGTTGTCTATGTCCTACTTTCAAATCATTTTATACCCTAATTTTTTCCACACTGATGGAGAGAAGGAGCACTCTATCAATCCTTTTCTTAGGTAGCAAATTTTATAAAAGCTTATATATTATTTTTACTTTTAAAAGTAAAGCATCCTAGTTTTTGAACTTTATTTAACTCAGATCCACATTAGCTTCTAATACAGTTTTTCAAAAATACATCCTTAATTTAACAGGCTAATGACAGGAGGTCTAAGAAAAGAGCAAGTAATTGAGAAATGTGGAAAAAATTCCATCTAGTTTGTTTACTTGAAAACGATAAATTTATTGTCCATCAACAAGGAAGTATACTGATAGACTTTTTAGAGAAAACATAAAATCAAAGTTAAAATTTATTATATTATTTGCTATCCTTTTTATTCTAATTGCTACCAGGGCCTGAACATGGAGCTATAACCTTAGCACATTTATTATTCTTTTAATTTGATATAGGATGTCGCTAAGTCAGTGGATCCAGGATGACCTGTTACTTGTAATTCTCCTCCCTCAGCTTCCTGGAGTACTAGAATTACAGTCACAAAAACACCACACTTAGAAAATTTAAGCTCTTTATCCCAAGGAAGTCAATTCAGGCATTTATAAAGAAGTAGAGAAATATTTTCTTATATTAAAATTTTAAGTTAATCATTGGCAAAAGGCAACACCAACTAAGAAAGCAAGAATTCATGGTAATAGAATACCCATCTCTGACAAAACTAAACCAAAAAAGTTATAAATAAAGAACAATTTTGTATCTGTATATACAAAATAGGATAGATGTATAACTATTTTCTCTTAATTCAATAAGAAAAAAATTTGTACCAATAGTGTTCGGACAAGATATCATGTCTGTATCTTATGCTAAGAATGATTACTACAAAGACAACAATATGCAAGGTATTAATTGTTGTAACTCTCCTACCAATCTGTTTTGAAGCTGTCTCATTGCAATATTTTTCAAGTAAAATTAATAAAAAATTAATTGAGCAACAAGAAATTCAGTTTATGTTAGTCCAAATATTGCTATAAGGAGCATGTAAAGAAGTTAACAGAAATAATGGATCCAAAAGAAAAAATGATTAAGGTTAAAAGCCACTAAATATATACAAAGGAATATACATAGGAAACCATCAGCAGATGGCTGCATAAAGAAAACGCAGCATGTGTATATCATGAATTCATGACTAGCTTTTAAAAAGAAGGGAAATCGTGCTGTTGCAATAATACACATGAATGTGGATGGCAACGTGGGTAGTGAAATGAGCCAGACACAGAAAAACAAATACCACATACTCTCACTGATGCAAAGGACCTAGATCAGTCAAACTAGAAGAAGGGGAGTGGGATGGTGGCTCTTAGGGGTGAAGAGGGCTAATATTAGGACACGTTAATAAAAGGGCATGAAATTTCAGTCATCCAGGGTGTATAATTGCTAGAGATCTGCTTGGCAGCAGAGAGAGTACTGTTAGTAATGGTGTGTTATGAACGGAAAGCTATGTTCATAGTGAATATTGGGTTTTCAACAGAAAGTGTTATTCTTATCATTAACGACAGCAAGCAATAATGGTGAGAGAAAAGTTTTGGAAGGGACTTGTACGTCTATGACAGACTGTGGTACTGGTTCCGTGGATATGTGCTTAACTCCAAACTAATTAAGTTGTATGTGTGCTGTGTACAGCTATTTGTATATTAATTATCTTTCATTGCAGTGGTTTGAATTTATATGAACAAAATCATACCTGAACATGGTACAAATAATTAAATGAACCAGTGAGCACATACTGCAAATATTGAGAAATTTATTGCCACTTCTTATCAGATGTATAGCGTCCCGCGGAAATAAAAGGGTGACATTTATTTTGTTCATTGAAAATGTTTGAGAAACTAGGGAATAACATTCCGAATGCACACAGTTCTTCCACTTACATGTTATTAGGAGATACAACAGTTATCAAGCTTGTTGGAGATATAAACCTTCAGCACAGTATAAATATGTGATTGGAGACAAGAGGAATAGAAGATTCTAACAGGGAGATGAGCTGGAGCTACTGGATTGTTGTATTGGACAATAGCAGATCCTTTTTGTATCCGCGGCCAGATTCATGACTGGGGTTGTGAAAACAAAAGAGAAAATAAGGGATTTATTCCACATACATTTTACAAGACATAGGAAACTGAAATAAATAACCAATATCTGTGTATCTGTATGTTTTATTTTGATGAAAACTGTTATCACTGAAAAATGTGTTGGACACAAGGGCATAGGAAATGCTGGTTTTAACTGGAGGAAACATAGCCAGGCTTGCTTGGTCAGATTCCTCTCTGTGTGACCGTGGCCAAGCATTCCTTCTGTGCTACACAGGAAATGCATCTTTTGATATGAGGACTCAGGATGAATTTCAGAGGAGTGTGAGCTATTAAGTCCCGCTTCACAGAAAGGTATAGGTGCAGGTTTTATTGTGTGCTTCTGCTGTTTTTTTCTAGTCTCACTGGGTTTCCCATTATGAACTGTACTAAAATATAGAAGAGAAATGTTGCTTAGATGTACCATTTTAACTGGCCATTGCCAGGGAGCTCTGGGTGTGACCACGACAGGGACATCTGAAGACAACCAGAATCAGGAACACAACCAAAAGGTTTTTGTGTGAGTTGCTTCGCAGAAAGAACACTTTGGATGCATTTGCTTGGCTGCAAAAATTTCAGACAAAAAAATGGGTTTCATAACTATGAAAGATAAGATCTGTGTAATTTCACACATCAAATCTATTACACACATTAATGATTATGAAAATTATCTCATCAGTCCTACAGGAAAAGTTGAAAAAAAAAAGCGATGGTAGACACAGATGAATTTCAACAACACACCACTGCTATTCTCTCTGAAAGTTTTTTCTGCACACTTGAGGAAGTGATCATCTTAATGGACATGAGATCATAGGTTGTATTCAATTTCCCTGCTAAGAAAAAATATTTATTTGTATTAACTATTATTGTTGCATTCACACCCCTTGAGTATACTATGTACAAATTCTATACATGCATACAGTGCATATTGACCAAATCAGCGTGCTAAAGTGACCACCTAGGCCCCCTGTGAGTGACGAGGCCTGCCGTCCCACACTGCTCCCCATACATTGATTTTACTGTGCTTTTTATCATCTATAATCCCCAGAGTTTATCCCAGAATTTTATACTATAGTATTTAATTTTCATTTCACTGATTACTAATCAGATTGAACAAGTAGAAAGTGATCATTAGTGCAAATTTTAAGTTTCTATTACCAATTGAACAGTTTAAATTCATACTAGTGTTCAGAATCCTGCTTAAAATGGTTTTTTGCTTTGAAATTTAAGTTGAAATGTGAAATGTCTCTCACGAGTCTTTAGACTTCTTAATAATTAAAACTTCTGTTTCTCATTGCTCTGGAGGAAAATCTATAGAACTTCATAGGAAATATACTTACAAACAGCAATCAAGGCACTTTGTAAGACAATAAGGACATGAATGACACTTCATTATTTCTCAAGATATTACTTGTGGTTGAATTTAATGGCTATAAGCCCGTTGCTCCTTTCTGACAGTATAAGGAAATTAGCGGGGCTTCCTGCCACAATTAGTAGTAAGTCCTTCATTTTCATTCCGTGGAAGACTGAAGGACGAATCAGCGATAAGAGAATCAAGCATTTGGGCAGTCAGCAGCTAAGATTCTTGTCTAGAAGTAATTCATCACGAAAATAGTGCCTGCTTTTTTAGAATGCAAATTTGAAAACAGCTTTCTGCACGATTGAGGCCTTTGTCAGTAGCACACTCCAGCATATGACAAATATTACTTTTCTCTATAAGATAATAGGTGAGCTGTGTTGTAAACTGTGGAAATGGTATAATTAATTGAATCTATGTATGTGTACACTTTTCGGAATCCTTACTTATCTTTTTAGCATTTAATACACGTCTTGAATTCCCGTCATAGTCAAAGTTTAAAAGAATGGAAGATGCATCATTGTTTTTTCTGAAACATAGTTTGAAAAGTCAAATCTGCAAATTGTATCTTTATGTTTTCTTCCCCTTCATTTTATGACTTCTTCAATGTATGAAAATAATGACATTTAAAGGCATTATTTTCACTAATAACTTGTTGTGTACTGAAAAACATAGAAAATGTGAGTGTAATTACTTGAGTGACATCAGATAGGTGATTATTTAAAACATACATAATCATTTATTACTTTTCAATATTTAGTATTATATAAATATCTAAAGTGTTTTGTAACAAAATATACAGTATGTGATTTTTTATATTGTATCTAATGTTAAAAATATATCAGGATGCTCAGAAACATGTTTATCCCAAAGGTAAAAGCAAGACAAAAACTCTATATTTGTCAAAATGTATGGCGATGTTTCAACACATCCTGGAGAAAGATTATTTTTAATTAGCACAGCTTTTTGATTAGTCATTTAAATATTATCATCTTCAGTCACACGCAGAATGACACTGTAGGGTTCTCATAATGAAGAATATATTCTTACGTTTTGTTTATCTGTTTTCAAAGTACTCAAACCTACCATGTTAGCCAAAATAGTTAAAGCCTATTTATTACATAAGATTTTAATTTTAATTATCATGTTCTGTCTTTCAATTCTAAGATACTTAAAAAATAAATCATAAAAACACTGAAAGTATGTTGAGTAAAAAATTCTCAGAATACAAATATATATGCCGGCGATGATACATTCTAGCTGCTTCATCTGTTGACTGTATGTTAACTTCTTTTGCCATCATAATTTCCCCTAGTACTTGCTTCCTGGTATGTCCTTTTGTTTCCGTCTGCTTTAGGTATTTACATGCTCCTGCTCATCCATTTGCATTGCCTACAATTTTAGGGTGCCGCCATCTATAACCATGTTTCTCTAACGGTATTGCTGTGTCTCTGTCACTGCAATGGCAAACTTTGAGGATGATTTACTGGGCTAGAAAGTCCTGAGGCTGTCACAAACACTTCATTCAAGAAAAAGAAATGTAGAATAGTAGCAGCAAATACCACTGTGGGCCTGACAGATCCCTAGATGCAGTATAAATGGGACTTCTGCACCTCACACATTTTGAGTGGTGTGGAAGTACATAGGGACCACAATGCTCCTTGTTAATGTCCTTTCACAAGTTCAATGCATTCACACATTTTACATATTTGGTTATTCTCCATTAACAGATGAAAAATGCTAATTATTGAACTTAACTTACTAGATGGGAAAATGTGGTATTTTGTGCAGAAAACCTATTGGATGCTCTATACTTTTCTAATACCTTGAAAATTTTAATGTAAGGATATTTGGTCCAAGATGATAATGCATTTTTACGTGCAAGGCATCTGGGTTATTCTTACAACCCAAATATTACAGATGTACTTCATAGGGAGAAATGCATGTGAGCATGGAGTCAAGGCTCAACCTTTGGCCATGCATTAATGGATGTAAGGCCTAGCATGCGGAAATGGAATGAAATTCACTGGTGGAACTGCAATTTTACTGATATCATTGATAATATTCGATCTGTAGGGGTTACATACAGTTGCAATAAAA
Organism: Ctenomys sociabilis; assembly: GCA_004027165.1. Lineage (NCBI taxonomy): Eukaryota > Metazoa > Chordata > Mammalia > Rodentia > Ctenomyidae > Ctenomys > Ctenomys sociabilis. The sequence goes on from PVKA01004885.1 coordinate 16,434, forward strand.
GGTAAGTGCGTGCATTCCTGAAACAAGAATCGTGAGTGTCTCTGTTTGTTTGTATTCTGAGACAGGTATGTGAGAAAAATCAAATGAATAAGCAAAGAAAATTCCCTTTGGTCTGCAGCTAATCATAGATACATGGTTTCTGCAGTTGGAATGAAACTAACAGCAGAGACACTGCTGAGAAGGTAAGTTGGAGATTTGTAAAGGCTTGGGGCAGAAAAGTCATGTAGGTACTTCAAGGCATTCATTAATTAGCTTATCTACCCTCATCCCAGGATGAAATTTACTGTGCATCAGAACAGGGATGATTCCTCAGTTTAACTGCTGAGCATCAGCCGTGGCTGTTTGCTCCCCATCTTGTAGAAGAGCCTGATAAGCAGTGAAGCTGAATATAGTGGACGTATAAATATTCAGTTCACCTCTTTCACTCTTTGCCTCAGGGCGATGAATGCACTTTGCTCAACCAGAACTTTAGCAGATTTGGGAACAATTCACCTTAGGGAAATTAAAACTGCTAGAGTCAAGGGATTTATGATTACAAATAATTCATACTTCCATTATTTGGCTATTGATAACTATATTGCTGCTTGATTTTGGTGCTTCTTGGGGTGCCATATGCACTGTTAATGTCTTTTAATATTGTTAACTTCTCGTTCTAGGATAATTTGAACATAAGAAAAACAGAAGGTGTATGTGTGTGGGGTTCCTGTTTTTTTAATGGCACAATTTTAACATCTGAATTCAATTTTCTTTACTTTTTGCTTTAGAAGTAGAGATCTCAATATGTGGCCTGGGGTGGTCTTCATCTCAAGATAACCTTAGCTCAGCCTCCAAAGCCTCTGGAAGTGCAGGCTCATGTGCCTGATCTCCTGGTGGCGCATGCCTGTAATCCCAGCACTAGGGAGGCTGAGGCAGGAGGATTGTTGTGAGTTCGAGACCAGCCTGAGCTACAAAGTGAGCTTAAGGCCAGCCTGAACTGCACAGTGAGACCCTGTCTCAAAAAAGACAAAAAAAAAAAAAAAAGAATATGATACTAATCGGTAGTATTTGAAATTTGCCTCACTCCCTCCCAGACATGCATACAGAACACATACTGTAGTTGTTCACTCTTGTGACTATTCAAGTAAATATGCAAATACCCTGAAGAATATGTTTCTGCAGAAGCTGGATAGTCTTGACCGTTGATAGCTCACAACTGAGGTCTTCTGTCTCTCTCAGGACAAGGACAGCAAAGGCCTTAAAGCTGTTATTTCTCAGCCTTCCACTCCATGGCTTGCAATCAACAGTTGTTGCCTTCAGATTTAGCAAGTTCTTCCTCTCATAGTTCAGTTTCTGTGATACATCTCAGCTTACTCTCAAATCCCAGTTTACATTGAATGACTCTCACTCTGCAGTTCTCTTTTCCTTACTCCTCAAGAGTGCTGGCCCTCAACTTCTCCTCAAAGAAATGTTCTAAATATAATAAAAATTGTTTCAAAGTCTGTTTCCCCAGTGTTACATTAAGATCTAGAATACCACCCCAACACTCCTGTGCTCAGCGATGAGGCTTTTGGAAAGGGATTGCAATTGTTAATTGATTGTATCAACTGCAAAAAATTTATCAGTTTAATTAAATCAGCAGGGGCCCAGGGTCCTCACTTTGTAAACTTCCTGAGCCTGTGCAAAGGAGGAACACAGAAATGGTGTGAGTGCTACATCTACTGTAGGATGGAGTCCTGCTGTGATTTAAGGGTGGAAAAGAGACTCAATGCTGTTCTGCTCTTGCTGCTTTTGCTGTCTTTGGAAAGCATGAACCTTCAGGTATTTTCTCTCAGCAAAAAGAAAAGTAACTGGCGCAGTGACCAGATCACCTGGACACTGTACTCACTGACAAATGAGTGAACTGAAGAATCCCTAGCTAGAAGTTCTCTCAAAGGTGAAGCCTGGCTTAAAGAGGTGGGTCACTGGGGGGATCACCTCTAATGACCTATTCGCTCTGTTGGTTCCTCCCTTTTCTGCCTCTGAAGGGTTCCATGAGAATGTGAGCAGCTATTCTGTACTTACAGCATGACATCTGTGCCCATGCCAGACAAAAAGTGAACAATACATTACAGAGTCAAATGTACTGAAGATTATTGCAAATATAAGACTTGTCTTTAACAAAGGCAATGGAAAAAAATAGATACAACTGCTTCTGTATTAATACTTCCTTTCTGTTAACTTACTGCAACCATAGCTACATTTTGCAAGGGGAAGGTAATATTAGGAGTGAAACACTGAGGGTTTCAGGATGTTTGAAATGTATTGTGCCTTCCTAGATGACATGCTCCTTCAACTACAGCATGAATGTAGGTCTCCGGGTTTACACAAAAATAACCTCAAGAAAGAAATCTATCATTGTTTTATTTTTAAAGAATATTTTTATTTGTATTTTCCCTAGTTGAAAATATACTCACAATGTCCTACAGAATAGTCTTATCTCTGGCATGTACTTCCCCTCAAGAAGGTAATTGTTATAGTTAGTCCCACAAAGCCTCATGCAAACATAGGTGGGGCTTTTTCAGAGGTAGCTGACTCTAGGAGTGGGATGATAGGATTTTAAGGGTGTGTGGTTACTAAATCACTGCATTGATTGGTTTGGTCACCAGAATACTGATAGACTGGATATGATATTAGGGGCAGACAGAGGACCTTCTTGTCCCTTGATTACTTTGTTATATTCTGCCCACCATGAGCTGTTTCTCCTCTGCATTGCCTGTCTTCCATGACAGCATGCCTTGAAGTCAGCTGAATATGGACTGAACCCTCTACAAATGGTTAGCTAAATAAACTTTTTCTCCTTCATCTTTGGGTATCAGATGTATTGTCCCAGAAGTGAGAAAAGAAACTAAGGCAGCAGTTGTCATCTGCTGTCAAGAAGATCACCAGGATATAGGAAAAGCTTTTACCTTAAGCCCAACACGTGACCATGCATAATTATTCTCGAAAATATAATGTGACTTGGCCCTTATTGAATGATTAGTATGCTGATGCTATTGATGCTAAGCACTGCTGCCCAGCAAAATGTTTAGTGGTCATATTTTCTAAATTTTATTACTGGGTGAGGGATGCATGAGGGTTTTATACCATACTCTTGATCAATGTTTCAAAGTATCACTTCTGCTTTCCGTATCAAAACCATTGCAAGCACATTTGTAGAGTGGTTAAGAATATGAACTTTGAAATCAGTGAGGAATTATTTGCATTCCAGTTACATCTTTTACTAAGTTATAATTCATATAAATTCACTGAAAATGCTAAGATCCCATATGTCCATCTATATCTTAACAATAATGGCATGCCCTAGTAGGCAAGGCTCACACCAGATTTATTTAAAGAATTTATTCACAGCACAAAGCTTAATATTTGGCATATCACCAGTAATAAAAAATTCAAATGCAATAAAAATAAAATGAGTTTTAATTTTATCAATTTTCTGAGTCTTAAATTATTTCGATTATTTCTCTGAAGCTTAATTACATTTTTTTTCTCCACCAAAGGTAACATTTAAGGATGGCATAAAGCATCTGTTAGTGAATTTATCTACTTCTTTCCCCTCGTCTCCTTTATTGTGTCCTTCATGCCTTCGGGCCTGTTATGCTTTTCCTTACTTCTCTGTTCTCCATTTCTTCTGCTATGACAATATGCTCAATAATCCATTTACACTCAGTCATGCAAGTTCAATGTGTTATCTGTTACAAACATATTAGACTAGAAAATGTATCTTTAGACACTGAAGACTGTTTTATCTTGATAAAAAGTTTTAAGCATGTCTAGCTGCATCAAACTGCAAGCAAATGAGATTATAGATTTATCTGAAATAGTCAAATCACAGCAGGAAACAATTCCAACCCAGGTATGAACTGTTTCACTGATACCATACCAAGTGAAATGAGCCAAGAGCACATAAAATTCTTCACAATATTTTTCTGAGTTATGATCATTTTTGTGGCATATTTACATCCCTAAGTTCTTAAAATAGCATTCATTTTTATAAACATCTATTTCATTATACAGGATGAAATCATTATTTACAAAACTTCTAGAAAAATCAAATGATTTCACTTAACTCACTTAAATTTGAATATTATGTGTCATTAACCCCTGTAAATTGCAAATGCACAAACATGTTATTTATCTGAAGTAGGTGGAGGTTTCCGAAGATATTTTTCAGGTGATATTTACCAAGTGAAACTAAATTTGATTACAGCATACATCAAAACAAAAGAAAAGAAAACTTGAAATGCCTAAAAAGATTACAGATTGATTTTCAGTTCTGTCATAAATTCATATACACAACCGTCCAAATAGAATGCATGTATGTATGATGTGCAATATGTTATTGGTCTTGACATACATCATATATTAAGTCAAATTCATGCTAGCAAAATGCCAATTAATCGTTCTTTAGTGTAAATGTACATTGATTTAGAGTGGTGACACTACAGCAACAAACAAAAGTTTATTATTTATTTACAAATATACTGTGACAGACATTAATTTTGTGATATGACAGATTTTAGATAAAAAGGCAAAAGTCAAAAGAAACAACTACAAATTAACTATTTATAATGTCCATTTTGTATAACTAACATTTGTATTGTGATATGAAAAGATCAATATTTTGTTGATGTATTTATCAAAATTGAAGTAGATTAAACTTTAAAAAATGTCTTTAGCCTTGAAAGGTATTAATAAAACAAATGAGTATATGTTAGCCCAAATTGAATAAATAAGTCTCAGGTAAAAAGAAAGTAAATAGAAAACAGGAAGAATGACAAAACATGGTAATTTCTATGAATATAAAAGGCTACAGATAAGCAATGAAGTTTTTTTCAGATGTCCATAAACACGTTTGTGATTTTCCCCCAGTAACTTCCTGACAGTTGTTCACTCCTATCATGCAGCATGAGGATTTGAGAAGCAAGATGTTATTAAGATTCCTGTCATTAAAACCTTTTTTGGATGACCGACAATACACCACATGCAGGAGACAATAACACACTCTTAAATTTGGACTTTCATATACAAAATGTAAACTACTAGTTGTGAAAATTAAAAGGCAGACAATCCAATACAGACTCAGAGAAGTACATCTGGGACATTAAAAAAAAGTAGCTGAATCTAATGATCTATAAAAATGTTGATTTTTAAAATTTATTTTGAAGAACAGAATGAAACTCAGACTTGTATTTTATTTGAAATGCAGTGTCATTTAGATTAAAATTAATCTTCTTTCAGAAACAATCTTGATAAAAGTGTCTAAATCAAAAGTTGTACTTTTCAATGAGAACTGATTTTTGAAGCACGACTAATCTTTTTATTCCTTTATTTTTATATTTGGTTGTTTTGTATTTGACTGTTGTAGCAGTCCTCCTGTTCTCAGCCTCCCCAGCCCTGGACTTACAGGGTTGTGCCACCTGGACTCAACTCAAAACATGACTAATCTTGGAAAAAAAATTATTTTTTCATGAAGTTTTTGGAAATGAAGAGCAGATTGAATGTTATCATTATGATTCAGAAATGACAGGTTGTTGTTTTGAAATAAAAATGATGGGCAGAATTGCTCAGATAAGAATGTTTGCACTTGAAGCTTAATTCTAATCTTTCTTTGATTTTAAAGCATTTCCACTTAAGTAGACTTATAAAACCACTTTCATAATTTAATTTTATTTGCACTCTGAACCAGCATTTGATCAAACCAAATACTTTTCATTAAATTTGATTTGTCTTAAAAATAGTCCAAGGTCTAAAATGCTATACAAGTCCTTGGATAAATTAACCTGTACATTTTCCTTGAAAGGTGTAGTGAATATTCAAATACGCTCCATAAAAATTATTTCTTCCTAAAGCACATTAAAAACTCAATCATTAGCTTCATATGTACTCAGCTGTAAATATCTTTATAGCTGAAAAATGTTAATTTTGGTTGAGCTACATATAATAACATTTCCAAATAGAAACAACAAAACATTTATATTTATTGTTTGGCAGGGGAGATAGCTCAGCAATCTAAGTGCCTGCCTGGCAGCGCAAGGACATGGGTTCCACCCAAGGTATCATATGCCGTGCCATCCCTGGTACCCTGGGTGCACTGTGCTGGCCACCAAAATCAGGCACGGTGGAGCATTCCTGCAATCCCAGACATGGGGAGGCAGAAAAAGGAGCTTCATGGTGAGACCTGTATCATAGATAGATAGATAGATAGATAGATAGATAGATAGATAGATAGATAGATAGATTTAATAGTGTATAAAGGTTTAGCTCATGTATTACTTATATGATGGGTGCTCTAGGGAGAACAGTTATATGTGTGTTTGAAATATTGTTGAACATACACTGCAGTACTAGTTCTTATTTCAAATGCACATTTAAACATAGCAAAATAGACCAACAGAAAATACCTGGAGGAAAATAAATGTATCTTATTACTATAATTTAAAACATAAAAATAAAATCCAGAAATCCTGATATATTTGAAGTTCACCAAGAACTATTCAATACTAATAACAATCTATATATATATGTATAAATTTTGTAATGCTTAAAATAAATTAGGTTGACATAGTTATTTCACATTCTGTTTTGCTGACTTGTATCTAAAATGTACATGTAAATATAGATCTCTGTGTATCATATAAAAGAAAGATTTAATTCATTGTGAGGGGTCAATATGCTGAGTGAAAGCTAGAATGTATGAAGAATACAGAGACCTTTTTTTCTAAAAAGCTGCATAAAGTCCATTATAAATGGTGTGTTGAATTGGATGAAGAATAGGATAGAAGAATTCAAGGACAGACTTATTTATCAAATTGTAATAAATTGTACTAAGAAATTTAAATTGAATGAGAGAGCTGGCCAAATAGCTCAGCAGATTAAAGTGCCTGAAAGCAGGTACAGGGGTCATGGGTTCGATTCCCGGGCCTGCCCTGAGGGCTCCATCCTTGGAGCATGCTGAGATGGCAATTGAAACTGGGTGTGGTGGAGAGCACCAGTCATCCTAGATTTTGGGAGGCTAAAAAAGAGGAGGATTACTAGAGTATGATCTGGTAGGGAGATCCTGAATGCTCTGTAGACCCTTCCCTAAAATACAAATAAATAATTAATAAATAAATAAATTACTTGAATAACCACTATGAAGACAATATGCAATGTATTAATTACTGAAACTGTCCTACAAATTGGTTTTGAAACTCTCATTGCTATTTGTTTCTCAATAAAATTAATAAAAACTGAATAAATGAACAAATAATGAATTGAGAATTAGAGAAATTTTCCTTTAACTTTTAGAAATGACACTGGACAAGGGAATGAAAGAAAAAATGCTCAAAAATGGGTACATTTCAGAGTATGACAAGATGGAAACTGGGGGCAACAGAAAGATTGAAAATACTTTCTTTTCTTTTGTATTTAGTACAAGGTCTATGGGGTCTCACTATGCAGGCTGGACTCACAGTGATTCTCCTGTGTTCAGCTCCCAATGGCTGGGAGTACAGGTGTGTACCATCATGCCCAATCTCAATCAATGTCTCCGCACGCTCAGAGGGTGGGGCCCGCATGGCACGCCAGGCATCAAACCCCGGCCGCTGCTCTGTAGTCTGGAGTCTGCTAAGCTATCTGGTTGGCCCTGATTTAAAATACTTTAATAGAAATAAAGAAATGTAAGGCCGTCCAGATAGCACAGAAGACATAAGCACCTGCTTAGGCAGACTCAGGGATGGGGGTTCTATCCGTGGTGTGTTATGAACTTCCCCCCCAGCGCACATGCTGAGAGGGCGATTTAGACTGAGTGTGGTGGAGCGCGCCTATAATCCCAGTACTTGGAAGGATGAAAACAGGAGGATCACTTGGAGTCTGATCTGTGTAGTGAGACCCTGTAGACCCTGTACTAAATACACTTTCTAAAATAAATTTTAAAAAGACATATATATTAACATATTTTGAAACTGCAATAAATATTAAGGAGTTATCTGAAATTCCTACTGGTTCATTATCTTTTTCTTCTCTAATATGCATATAATTGCAACTCATTTGCTAGTGTCTTCAAATGAGAAGTGTCTTCTTTTATCCGACTTTTTTTCTTGTCTATGCCTTGCAGTCTGAGTAACTACTATAGTTAAGCAGCATATTAATTACTGCATCCCCTTATTATTTTTTTATATAGTATTTTGCTTTTTAAAAATAAATTAATAAAAAATAAGCTGTTTCCTAAATTTTATTTTCTATACTTCTTTATAGAACTTCAGTAACACAGGTTTACACCCAGACGCCCTTCTCCCTGGGTCTGTGCAACCCTGTGCTGTGTGTGTTTTTATCATCTGGTATAAAAGCCACAGCAAGGCAGGTCTGGTCTCTCTGCCAAAGACTTAGGAAGCCCATAGATGACTAGAATTGGTGTGCTGTCCTGGGTCTGGTCTTATGCAGCTACATCTACCAGCCAGTTTCCTAGACCTTAACTTTGTCCATGGCTCTCTTCAGAAAGCTGTGATCCAAAACCAGTGTATTAATTCTGCAAAAATGATTAACACCATCTAAACCTTAAATGAAGAATTTTTAAGTATTAAAAAAATCTGAAAGACATTCAGAGGTTGATGTAATATCATCAATACAAAACATGACACAGAGTGTGGTTTGGTGGAGATGGCCAAGCCCCAGGCCACCAGGCCACGACACAAAGTTGGGCTATGTGTATAGCCTTGTGACAGTATCTGAATCCACTGGCCACTGTCCCAGATGAAGGCAACATGGTTCTGATTGTCAGGTACAATAACAATGGAGAAGAAGGCATTGGCCAAATCACAACACAAAAATATTGTCCCAGTATCAGAGTGAGACATGTTTCATGTTGGCACTTTTATGCCTCCCATAGTGGCCAAGGCATCCGCAGCATCATGAATTGGGTGATCCCTAAATAGAGCAACAAGGGCTGCTGCTGTCCCAAATGTGCCGTCTGCCCACTTGCCAGGATCATGAACTTTGTGCATGCAGTTAACAGTTCCTCATCTGGGCTATGTTACTGTAGTGTATACATCATTTGCCACATGACCATTTTGTGCACTACTTTTATGGAGGCCAGAGAGGCTAACCTTTTTAATGGGCTGTTCATTTAGTGCTCTGGCAGATCAGCTGGAATCTCCCCAACCAGGTGAGCTGCTTCCATCAACCTATTTATCTCAGTCTGATTATCTGCTTCTGTGGATTTCCTCTGCTCTTCCTGAAGAAACTGTCTCCTAGAGGGGGAGTAGGCTATGCTATCCACTTGGGAAATTTGCTGATTTAATTGCTTTGCCGGCTCCCACAACCTCAGGGCTATACAGATCACATATTTTGTATGCCAGGTGGACAAAGCTGGCCCTTCCTGTCTTCCTCCCTGGGATGGGATTCCTCTCCTCCACATTTTGGCAAGTGCCTGGCCTCGCCTGCAAAACTTGGAGATTTCCCCAGGGTTTTCTTGGACATGAAGATTTATGTTTCTGGGGATATTTGTGGAGGAGGCAGTGCTTCCTGTGTCTTGCTGTGTAAACTCTACAGCAGATCACCACTGTTCAGGGTCCTCCTGCATCTGCTTCAGATGATCTTCTTTACCTGAGATAGTCATCTGACTCTTGATTTGTTATACATCTAAAGAGAGTGAAGAACTATCAAGCCACCTACCCCACCATTTCATGGCAGAAGATGTTGTCTATAAATTGTAAGGCTTGGAAGACTTTCTGGGCTCCAAAGAGACTATTTTCGTGTCTTCTAAGGCCTTTTAAGCTGTCAAGAAGGTGGCCATAGGGAGCCATGGCAAGGATATCGTTGAGTCTCACCTTTGCCTTCAGGCACTGTATCCACAGCTGCCATAGAACTGCTCACCTCAACATCGTGCCAAGTGTACCAGGTACTGGTCCATTGGAATGGTCCAAGGGAGATTTTTAAAGGTGTGGTCCCAGGGCAAGAACACATGTATGCAAAATATCATCAAAAACATCAGTAGAGGGCATCTTAGCAGAGCAGAATGCAAGATTATAGGAGTACAGCAGCAGATTGTGCCTTTATTGTATAATTCCTATATAGGTTGTATTATATTTATATTTTTACAGAGTGTTTTAACCAACACGTTCATATTTCCCTGTACTGATTCATGTTTATGTGACTGAATGCCCTCCTGTGGGCCTTCTCTAGATAGCAGGGCCAAATCCTTAGGTGTCCATAACTGTTCCCAAGAACCAGTGGGATAGCTAAGCAGACTAAGCACCTGCTTAGGCAGACACAAGGACCACCATTCAATCCCTGAGACCACGTGTTGTTCCAGCCCTGCATCTGGGTCATTTGACCAAGTCTGAGAGTGGGAGTGCACATCTATAATCCCAGAACTGGGGAAGCTAAAAGCAGGAGGATCATTATGAGGCCAAGATGTGTACCAAAAAAAAAAAAAAAAAATTACACCTTTGTAGATGTGCTTGAGCTTGGAAGCAGTCTGAGTGCTTCCCCATATCCATTTTTTGTTTTCATATTTTAATCTGTCTAATATTAATTTTCTCTTTATGCATGTATTTATTACACATATGTTATACTCTATATAAGACAAGTAACAGCCAACTGGAATGCATATCTTGCAAAATGTCTACATATAACAGCAGATTCATCATGAACATATTGACAGTACGAAATACAAATTTCTGATAATACTGATCATTCTGATTTATTAAGAATTCTGAAGATGGATGTCTTTGACAAGCACCTTGCTTCAATCTCTGAGATGCACTAAGAGTGATATCATGTACATCTTAGATATATTTTCCAAAAATGCATAAAGCAGAGAAATGGTTTAAATGTAAAGCAAAAAGAAAATGTAATGTAAATTTGGAAAATTAGGTTTAAGCAAAATTAAATAGCTTTTATACAGTCTTTATTGTATCATTGAATTCTGTGTGCTTCCATGAGTTATGGGTCCTTGGGATGGCTGGCTCCTTAGTTTCTGTGTGCAACACGCATAAAACTGGACATAGCACATGTCAGCAAAGAAATAGTGGCAGCGTTTATTAAAGTGAAATGGCGGAAGAGCACCAAGAGCACAGGTGTTTAAATGCCTCCCCTCCTTACGGCACTGCCCGCTGGTATTCTACACAGCCGAATGACAGTACTGTTGACAACACAGTGAGTCAAACCTACTGATTCCAGTGCACATGTGTCTTCTTGTAATTCGCTCAGTAACTGTGTGTAAGATTAATCCATACCCGGCATGTTCAGCCAGTCCCAAGGGAAGAAGGTGACTCTAGGGCCTTGTGGAGTTTTCCTGTACCCTCTTCTTCATTTAGAATTTTTAGCATATAGGGATTGAGGTCTTTATTTTCCTACATTCAGTCCCTTGGAGTGCTGCAGGCATTGAGTACTGGTCCTGAACCTTCACTACTATTTGGAAAAATGGAGGGCTGTGGTCACGCATTCCCAGCTCTGCTATCTATATTATTTACATCTCTACCAAAGCATAGGATTTTCTTCAAACATTTCTCAAGTGGTTCTCATTCAGGAAACATTTATAGGGCATTACGATTGGGCTGGATATATTTTGGGAAATATTACTTTAATAGAAAAACGAATTACAAACAAAGGCTGAAAGCCAAATGGTATTCAGCATGCAGATTTTGATATTAAAAAATACTGAGCTGTAATTTCAAGTAGTTTAGAATGTGACTGCCAAGGACGATTCCATGAAAAAGAAAACGCACAGCAAGATGAAGGGAATTCGGTGAGGGATACCAGAATGGATATTCAGGTGTATCAGCAGAGTTAAATTCCAACACTAACCTGAAATTAACAATGTGCCATCCTGCAAACAACTTACCAGCTTTGTCCTATGGTGCCCTAATCTTTTAAGTGAGTTCTTAGCTGAAGAATCTCCCTGGCTCCCCTTAGTACTTAATGCAAATACCTTTAATCAGTGATACATGTTCTTAAAGAGCAGGAATGTCTGAATTAATGGATTTCCAATCTTGGGGCACAGTTATTTGCAAAGTTAATTTTTTTGGTGGCTTATTAACATGATGTTATATTAATGAGGATTCCTTTCATGTAAATAGGGCTGAACTACAATAAATTAATAGAGAACATGCAGAAATGACAATGTAATGCTTTGTATTTGTTTTGCAGAGAAGTAGATTGGAGATTGAGTAGGAACTCTCTGACCTGTAGTTTTTAGTGCCTTTCTGTATTTTTGATTAAGTTGTTCACTAATATGACAATAAGGTCTAATCTCTGGAATGTGTGAATTTACGCAACAAGGAAAATTCTGGGGAAGACAGACAAAAGGTGCATGTAGTGTCTTGAGCCAGTTCTATTCTTATTAGCATCTGTCTCATTTCAAATGTTGATTACTGATGTCTAATAAAAGGAGTGACAGGACAGGAGAATAAAAAGTGTAAGCCTAGTTCTAATTTATAAGCAATCTCCTATTGATTACAACAGGAAATTTAGATACTTTGAACAGTATTTTTAATATTTGTCATTCTAGGAGAGTGTGGCTTCTGTTTGAGACTTGGAAATATGTATTTAGAGCCTTGATTAAACCAAGGAAAATTATATAATGAGCGAACAAAAGAATATCATTTTAGTTATCCAGCTAAATGTTCAAACTTCTACTCAAATCTCATCTTGTATTCTTCATCAAAAAAAAATTGTTATACTGAGGTAATTTCTAAAGTTTTTGGTGCCAGATTCCTCAGTTACCAACAAGTAGCTAATTTCTGTTGGTGAGCTTCACTCGGAGGTGGTGTGCACCTCTTAGGCCCTTGGATCTTGAGTTCCATGGGTGAGGAGGAAACATCTTCTCCCATGCCCCAACAGTGAGGACAGAGAAGAAAAGGTGCTTCAGTCATGAACACAGCTTGACTCTTCCAGCATTGTGACCAAGGACCTGTAAACAGCCTCATTCTCAAATGCCCGTGAAGAGCTCCTGAGAAAGGGAACCTGTGCACGGCTTCTTAGATCATCTGATGCAAACCCCATGCTGTGCATGAAATGACCTGTGTTGTTCCTTATAGGATTTAGTAGAGAGCTGTCCATTATAGCTGGAAGAGTACTTCTCTCCTGACCCCCCCCCCCTGTATTTTATTGGCACCACTTTTTAAGCAATTGTACTTTATCAGATCAGCTCACAGGTAAGACGGCATGAGAGAGATGATTGGTAAAGGAGAGCTGCTTAGGAAAAGCTTCCAGGAGGGGATGTGCAAGAGGAGCAGCAGTGAAGGAAGATGCCCCCTCCTGGACTACACTCCCACTGACTGACCTCCTTTCACCAGCCTTCACCTACCAACACCACAGTTAGCTAAAAACTGATCTGCATAATGTACTGATGAGGACTTCACACCATCATTGTGGAGGCTCCTTCCGAAAGTCCTGGGTGCAGGTGAGACAGCTCAGCAGACTAAAGTGCCTGCCTAGTCAAGCTTAGGCAAGCTCAGGGAACATGATTTGAATTCCAGCAGCATATACCTGTGCCAGCCCCATCCCCAGGGGCCACTGAGCCGGCCAGAGGGTCTGTGCATAGTGGTGCATTCCTGTAATCTCAGCTCTGGGGAGAGTGAAAGCAGGGGGATCACCACGAGTACATGCTGCATAGTGAGACCCTGCAACAACCAAATACATTTAAAGAAGGACTAATTATGAGCACAGGAGGTTTTGCAACCATGAAAAGGAAGTATTTTCTAAGTATTTATTAATTTGGTACAAGGTCTCATTACACAGCTCCAATTTGTCTAGTATTGGTGGCCTGGGACTAGCATGATATACAATACTGGGGATTGAACCTGGGTCCTAGTGTTTGTCAGAAGGTGCTTAGACTGCTGAGTATCTCCTTGGCTGCAGAAAGCTTTCTGTATAAGCAGTATACATAGCAGTTAGAACTGTATTCAAATAATAATGTCTCAAGTTTCAAAAATGACAATACTCTCCTTATACACATAATGCAGGGAAAAATCTCCCTTCTCTTATTCAACTAAATTTGACATAAGGTGAGAATTACCAATAGCTATTTCTCTGCTTTGAAGAAAAAAATGTAATTTTAATTGTGTTTGATTTTGTATAAGCAAAATAAAATCAAACCAAAATAAAATCAAACACCATTAATTATCACAACTATCACTAATATTTAATCTGAGCAAGGTCTAGATTAGTTAATAAAAAGACAAGCAGAACTATAGAATATGGTTTATTAATATTTTAAATTTCTAAAATGCCTTTCAAATATGTGAAATGGATTTTTTAAAGTTTTATCAAACAATTTTCATTGACTTCCTTCTTCATTTTATTTATTCATTCATGTATTTGCTGCAGGGTCTCACTATGCAGCTCGGACTCACAGTGATCCTCCTCTTTTCAGCCTCCCTTGGGTTGGGATTGCAAGTGTGCACCACCATTCCTGGATTGGTTTTCTGCTCAATGTGCCCCTAGGGCAGGGCTGGCATGGCTTGCATCACCAGGGATTGAACCATAATCCCTGTGCTTGCTAAAGCAGGTGCTTCATACACTAAACTATCTTACCAGCCCTCCTTCTCGTTTGATATTGCACTGGTATTATGTTAAAAAAAGCTATCATAAAGTGTCTTTTCTCCTGGTACTCAGTGCTGTGAAACTATGTGGAAAATGCTGCCAAGTCCGCCCTATAGAATGTGAGAATCTTCTGTATCACAAACTGAGAGTAGCTGATCTACGTGATCTTTTTCAATCATCACCTACATTCCCAGAGCTAGCCTACATTGCTTACATAAGCAAAACATTACTTCAAGTAAAAGGATTTAAAATGAGTCTATCAAACATCTTTGTGTCTATAGTATTACAAATATTTACTTACAAGTCTATTAAACACCTATGATTTGTTATTATTTCTTCGGCAGCTATTTACATTAACTATGCCCACTTTAAAGATTAGATGGTTTACTTCCATTCATCTTTAAAAAACTCTACTTCTTTAGAACTATGCTGCAAACCTATGGCCTGACTGTGGATCTCCAGAGATTAAAATATATATATAAATGTCAATGCTAAATGATAAATATAACAAATTATTATTGAATAGCTAAATGAATAATGTGTCAGGCAGAAAAAAATTCAAACTTATGGTAATGAGCATACTAAATAAACATTGTTATATATATATTGATATCATAAAATTATACAGATAAAATACCTATTTCTTGAGTCATGTATAAATTGTCACCATGCTTTGTAATGATGATGTACTGTAACCTGAGTGAGATTTCTACAATTGCAAACAGAAATCAAAATACTTTTGTAAGTAAATATTTGTAATACTAGATATGCAACTTTTATGATGACAGCTGAGTGGATTGTGTAAAATTCACTTATCTCATCATATTAATTATTTTTAAGATGTTATTGTTATTCTTTTTGAAAAAGTTGTGAAGAACTGGACAAAAACAGGTGATCTTTCCTTCAAAACTGCCAAGGTGTCTGAATTATTTTAGTTATTGCTGTAAATGTCTCTCACGCAATGGAAATGTTGGTAGGAAGTTTTATATCTCATGAAGTGAACATAAAAATCAGGAGAAAGTGTGAAAAATATGCCTACTGGTAGATGGTATGTTCAGAAATTTTATGGATATAACTCTTATCTGTCATGCTCTGTGTGCCTGATATAATCATGGATTCTGAAATTTCTCTTGTGAATATATCTAGTTGATTATACTTTCCCCTGGCAAGTACCTTAAGTTGTCAATCTTTAAAATGCACATTGTGCATTGATTTATGTTGAATTTTGCTGCTTAAACAAATACAAATTTTTATACTGATTAAAAGAGAAATAACTAGAATCTCTACAATATTTAAGTCATGTTGTGGCTGTAAATTTAATTTACTAGGAAATGCCATCAAAACACCACAGGTTGCAACAGACTAATGATGTGCCCCAGGTTTGCTTCTAGACCAGTTAATAAAATTTACAACCTGCTTTTACTAATACAACAAATTTTTATTTACTGCTACTTCCACCTTTACTACTGCCAGTATTACCATCTGTCTTCATTGATAGCCATATTTTCTCAGCCAAGTTAAATGTGTGTGTGCTTCTCCTCATGTTTATCTTAACAAGATTCTTCTTTCTCTGTGCCTTAATGAATTTAAATTATTAATCAGACTTTGTTTACCTTAAAGATTGTTCATCTACATGTATGTGAACTGAAGCTAAGTCATAGAAACAAGGTCCACTGTAAACGCAGGTCTGCGTCATAAAACTATTCAAGTGGGAAGGACCTACAATAAGTGTAGACCTCAGCCTTCATCAGCTGATGATGACGGTTCATTGACAAAGGATCGTGGTTTCATGGATGGTGTTTACAAACTCTATGCTGTCGCCTCCGCAAAGCTGTCCCTTTCCTTCTGCGTTCTTAACTTGAGCAAAATCTGACACACATGCTGAAGTTTGTAGGAAGAAATGTCAATATTAAAGGAAGTTACTTTGTTTTAGAATGTATGAAGTTTATCCACCATGAATGACGCAGCCCATGTGGAACCCTTCCCTCTCAATGCTCTGTAAACTGTGTTTCTAATTGTTACCCAGAAGAAAGTAGAATAATAACCCAATGAAAGCATGTTACTCATGTGTCCATTAGTTTTACTGAATATCATCAGTATGTGTGTGAGGAAGTCTAATTTAACTCAATATTTTCAAACAATCCTGGCTAGGGAAATAAATCTCACATTGGCCTTCACTTCCTTCTTTGTGCGACCATGAGTAGATTTTTAAAGGAACACGAATCATCATGCCAACAGGTTACACAGAAACTAAAGTACTGCTCAAGGTCTTATTTTGGTTGATTTATATTTTTTAAATAGAATAAAGCTATAAACAATGATAAAGAATTAAAAAACAAGATGATAGGAAGTTAGTAAGAGTTATTATTTCACATTGTTATCTTCAAAGTAGTTGCTCAGATTACAAGATACAGGCATGCAAAAATGATGAAACATTATAAACACAAATTTCTTTTCAATGAAGATAAACTAGTAGGACCATTTTCTTAGCTGTCGCATATATACAGTTTTTTTCTTTTGCCTTCTTTCTTTTCTCCTTTTCTCCATCCAGTTGTGCTTCCTTTTGAACAGTTTCCCTTTCATAATACCTATTGAATTTTTTGCATCTTATTTACTCTTTCAGTTTATTACACAAAGAATACCATATGGTTTTTACATGTGTGACTCTGATGTATTTCATGAGTATTATCTCTAGTTGCATGTATTTAATTATAAAGCCCTCGCAGATAAATTAAAACAATCATACCTCAATTATACATGTGCTCTCATATTTATAGCGTCACAATTTATGATAATTAAACCTTGGAAACCATTCAAATGTCCATCCTTTATAGAATGGATAAAATAGAAGTGATCATTTTGTACTATGGAGCTATAAAGAAGAATAAACTCATTTGATAGTCTTGAGCATTTAATTAATACTGAAGCTCAAAAATGAGAAATTAGATTTTAAGACATGGTCAATGTTTACTCAACAATTAAATATCATGATCAATGTTTACCATGGTATAATTTAAATGAAGACCATCTGCCTTAACATTGCTTGTAAAATTTAAAAGTGCCAATTCAGGAAAATTCTTCTGTGACAAATATAAATCTATAGGTATATTTTTCCCTCACATTGTGTGGAAAACTTGTGGAGTATATTATTTAACTTTAGCTGTTAAAATATTTTATTTGTACCATCTATTCACATGAACTTTGAGTTAGGTATTTTATGCACTAATTGTTAGGTAATAATTTATTAGACTAAGGGAAGAAAAATACTCTAATAATGAGTATTCACATATTCAGTTGTGGGTTACTTTACTGTGGAAAAACAATTTTAAAAAATTAAATCATTTATTTATTTATTTATTTATTTTTATTTATGTATTTAGTTCAGAGAATCACTATGCAGCTCAGACTCGTGGGAATCCTCTTGTCTCACTCTCCAAGGATCAAAACTTGACTGAAAGCTTTTATTCTAGATTTTGGCAATAATGATGGCCAGAGCAGTGGTGAGCAGATGTAGGAGAGAGTTAGTGGGCCTCCACTTCATGGGACAAATCGAGATCACATAACTGTGCTGATTTTTCAAAAACACATTAAATGAAACTGACCCCTGAGGAACAGAGAGGCAGTAAAATCATAGATTATTTTTGTGATATGTTTTGACTTGATTATTTAATAAATTTAAGGAAAAATTAATTCGTATCTTCATTGTATTTACTCTACACAACCAATTTTCTTTTTTTTAATTGAAGAACAAATAGCAATGAGACAGTTTCAAGACAAATTAACAGGACAGATTCGATAAATTGTAAACTGTTTTTGTAATGTTTTGGTATTGTACAAGGTGCATACATATTATACTTACAGATATTATTATAGAAGATGTCTCTAATCAATGAATTAAGACAGTGTAGCTGTATACTTATTTTTTATAGCTGGATTATATCACAGATTCAATAATTAATACTTTCTACCTTGTTATCTTCCTAGAGGTTGTCTATAGTACTAGAAGCCAACACAATATCTTGTCAGACCACTATTAGTGCAAATCTTGCTTCTCATAAATTATGCAAAAGCACTGCATATTTATCCTAACTGTACTGTTTATACACACACATCATGGTTCTTCCTTTGTATCCCCCTTTTTTTGTCTAGACCTGTCAAAGGTGGGCACTCCATTGTCATTAATCCATTATAGGTGCCTGAACTCAGCAACAGAATCCAACACAGTCCAGCAGTCCACAATAATAATGAATTATCTGAAGAAGTTATTGACTATAGCCGTTTACAGCTCAACTTATTATTATGGCCCCACGTTATATACCTCATTTTTATACTTTTCTGCTGGATGGTTAAGACCGAGATAAAGCAAGACCTATATACCAAAAATGTAGTTTTTGTTTCTGATGAGGTCAGTGAAGTCCCCTCAGGGCTTCTTGTAATCCTATACCTCACTCTGTAGATCCTTTGTGTCGTCCATGTGGATGAGTCACGGGCAATGCTTGACCAGATGGCTCTCTGTGAGAGCCTGAGAGAAAGTTTTCTCTCCATATGACTCTCCCCAGGCACACTATAGATCATCAATCTCTTTCCTCTGTGGCTCCATAGTCTCCTAATCAGAAAATTTGGGGCACAACTGAGTTTCATGATGTTACAGTACAGGTTCTCCTACGTCCTAAGTCTTTGCTGACCTTGAAGGGTTAGGCCGAAAATGTTGGCTGTCCTTCCAGCTCTTTTATTTCTCCAATTTTGATCTGTGAACTTAGGTTGTTAACCATCCAGAAGAAAAGCTGATTAGTACCCTTCAGCATATGCCATTCAGTTTTCCCTAACTATCTGACTAAATTCTTTTTAGTTGTATTTGTATGGATAATAAATTTATAATTTAATTATAAAATTTAATAGTTATCTAAGATAATAAACAAGACATTTCTTTACTCATGGAATTATTTGCATCTGTGTTCCAATGTTTGCTTCCAAGTGGCAAAATAAATAAATAAATATAAAAGAAATAGGGGATGATGCATACATAATTCTACATAATATAAAAATATAAATGGGTAATTATTATAGATATGTCCACAAATAAAATATATCTTTATAGATTATGAAAACAAGACAAGCATATATTTGAAATATGAAGTTATATTTTTCTTAAATTTACAATAAATTGCCACTATATCCTAAAGATGTGTGTGTGTGTGTGTGTGTGTGTGTGTGTGTGTGCATTTATCATGGAGAGGATTTTACTGCTTTTTGCTATTTAGTAATTAGTACCAAACATTATATATATTTGTGGATAATTGTTCCTATAAGAACACTAGGTTATATTTTACTTTACTTTGATCATTACTTGCTTCAATCTACACTTTACTTTCTATTTGAAATTTATAACATATAGCTATTGAATCACATGAACATGGTTTTGCTTTCCATCATTTTTGCTTATTATCTTAGTCAGTTTGCTGACTAAGTTGCTTATTACTTATTCATCCAGAAGAATTTATCTGTTATGCATCTAACAAATTTACTCAGCTTCCAGCTACATCAAATTTGCAGGCCACTGTGCTGTTTGATGATCCTCTTTCATGTGTTAAATTGATATTTCTCTGCCCTCATTGGGAGAACACTACTCAGGCATTGGCAAAGTGCACTCCTTAGCTTCCTGTGGCTGAAAGGGCTCATATTACTCAACCTGGTGTCCCTCCCCACATTACTGAGTTTGTTACTTACTAATACCTTTTAGTTTTTATATGAATTTGCTGTTTCTTCTAAAATTGATATTGAATCCTTACTTCTATGTTCTACAAGAAGGTACAATCTAATTTTGTCTAAAGACCTGAAAGTATAAACCTCTTAGGGAAAAAAGGAAAAGCTTTTGACCTTAGATTTGTTAATGTTTTTTTTTTTTTCACACCAAAAAACAGATAATGGAAGGAAACTAGATAAAATGTATTGCACCATGGCTAAAAAATTTGTACATGTTTATATACTTACCAATAGGTTGAGCAAAACAAGAAAGTAAAAGAAACATTGTATCCTTGCAAAGTATCTCTTACAACTCAACATAAAAACTCTCCAATAACTTAGATAAACATGGGGAAAAGATTTGACTAGATCTTCAAAGAACAAATAAAAACAACTGAAAAGTAACACTGCTCATCTTAACACATCATGAGAGAAAACTCAATCAAATGACAGGAAAGTATCACTCGGTGCCCGATAGGGAAGGTGTAATAAAAATATAAATAAAAACAAATGTCACTAGGAGTGGGGAGTAAATGAAAATATTTTTGGAAAGAATGTGAAATAAACGAGAAGCAGTAAAAAAGTGCTTACTATTCATTGAAAAAATATATGAAGTTATCACATGACCAAGCAGTTTTCTATATGTTTTAAAAGAATAGAAACAGGAGGCTTGAAAAAGTGTCATATATGCCCATCCAGGTATAATCATTATGCACAATAACCAAAATGTGAAAAAGACTCAATGTCCACGAATAGACAAATAAATTGATAAACAGAATGTTGGATATACATCTAGTTTAACATTGTTAAGCTTCTTAAAAAGAATAGAATTATAGCACATGCAATAGCATAGAAGAATCGTAACGTTATATTAGATTTCCTGGGAAATGATAGAGTGGTGGATGGCAGCATCTGAAAGTCTCCAGCATTTCCAGACTGTTGAGAACAACTTGGAGAAGAAACCAAGGCAGAGTTACTTTCTCCAGAGCCAGGAGAGAACTGAAAATAAATTAAAAAAAATATAGACTATCTTGAAATTAAAAAATTACTTAAGAAACAACAGAGAGCAGAGAAGAGAAGGGGCCTTCTGCTCTTTCTCCACAGAACATGAAGTTGCAGAGAGCTCACAAGGTCTGAAGTGACAATGTGAAAAGAACAGTTTTCACAAAAGCTCCAGTGGAACCAGTGATGGTGTTGATTTCTAAGAGAAATCCGGGACTCCGCTACCTACATGTCCTACAGGCAGTAACTGTGAGTGACTCAGCACAGACCTCACCAGCAGGCTTGTGGGGACCACATGCTGAGAAGCCTGATTGAACCCAGGACTCAGAGGAGCTGCTGGTCTCCATCACAGGGCGCCCTGTGCTACATTCCTTAAGTGACTGAGTAAAGCACAGCCCTGGAAGACAGCTGACACTGAGAGGACAAATGTGGAAAAAGAAGACATGGCTCAGGCTAGGCCTCCTGCCATCGTGACCTGAGGCACAAGGGATCTGATGCTCTGCATTGGCGCCTTTGTCCTGCGGCCAGCTGATGCCTGCCTGGAGCCTGGGTTACACCGACTTCCTTGTCCACCAGTGTGAGGATAGAGCTTGACGTGGGGGCAACCCTAAACTTGTAGACTTGGAGGAAAGACAAGTATGCAAAATGTTAAGAACCTGACTTTTCTTCCTTTCTGGCATCTTTCTTCTGGTCTCTCTTTTGTTCTTTTTAAATGTGTGTGTTTTTATTTTTTTCTTCTTCATTAGCTTATGTCTTACTTTAATTTGGTTTTATCTGAGATTAGTGGATGATTATTGTGTAAAAGCTATGTTCTATTATAGAAGTCTCTTCAGTAGGATAACATTTTATTTTCCTTCGTCCATGTTTCCTCTGTTTTCTGTTATTTTTCCTTTCTGGTGTTCTTAATTTATCTCCCTTTAATCTTTTCTCATAATATTATCACATATATATATTTTTTCTTTTCTTCTTACTTTTTCTGCTGCTACTACATAATTATATCCAACATCCCTCCAACACTATGAAGCTATTTTGTTTTCTTTCTTTCTTTTTCTCATGCCATTAGTTTGAGTCTTCAATAATTTGTTCTTATATTCCTTTGGTCCCAACCCTCTCTAGATAATTCATAATAAAACTATAAAGTTTTAAAGCTTGTTGGATATTTGACTGTAAACTTATTGTTGAATTATTCTTAAATATTATAAAAGGTACAAGGGCTGAGTTCAATTCCCAGTTCCACTAAAAAATAAATAAATACAAAAACATTATAAAAGGTATACCTGCCAAGCTTAGTGCATGTCAGCTGTGTATCAAAATCTGAGTTAATTTAATTTTACTCTGTTAATATGGATTTCTTCTCTAGAGTAAAGGCTGGTAAATAAGTTGTTGTCATAGTGTGTAAATGTCCAACTTGCCTTCAATTTTGATACTGCAGCAGATTTTATTGACCTCGCTACAGCTGATTTGTTTGATATTGGTTCCTTAAGTGCTCCCCTTAGTTTTTGTTTTTTGTCTACAGCCTATAGCTGATTACTTTTTTTTTTTTTCTTTTTTTTCAGAACCTGGAATCGAATTTAGGACCTTGTCCTTGCCAGGGGAGTGCTTATTCTCCCGAGCCATCTCCCCAGGCCCCTGAATACATTCTTGGCATTGATAATGCTATGGGATATTTCCTGAGAACTTTATGTTGGGCTAGTTACACTGCATCCCCATCATCCAAATGAACCATAGTGACTTAATCTTGGGAAAAAGGTAAATGCCTAAAATTGACCACATGTAAAGTACATAAGTGAAAGGAGCTAACTGAAGATACTTCTGTAATAGAACACAGCTTTTACAAGGAAAGGAGAAAATAGATCAAAGTGTATTGAATGTGAAGACCAAAAATATAGCTAAATAGTTAATAGAGGTGATATGCTACTTGAACCATCAGAAAATATTAATAAAAGCTAGATGAGCTAAACAAAATGATATAAAATATGAGTGATCAGTGAAGCAATGAACTAACATTCATAAAAATGTGTCAAGGAGATATGCAGGAGATTAAAAATTATATTGAATGTATGGTCAGGAGAAGTGACAAATGCAAAAACAGAATTTTGGAACTGCGAGACTGTAATGCCTAATACGACTACTGAGTAAATGTACTTTAAAGACACCAAGGGAATACCCAACCTGGATCCAGAAGGGTCCAACCTAAGAGTACAAACAGTAAACAAAATATCAGAAGACACAACAAATGGCACAAAAAGCCTGTTCACACAACTAATGCCAGAAAAATGGCCAAACATACAGAAAAAAAAAAAAAAAACCACACACACACACACAGATACATGAGGCATACAGAATTCCAACCAGCCAAAACTAAAAGAGGACCTTTCTGTGCCTCTTGACACTGAAAATACCAGAAGGCACAAAGTATTAAAAACAGCTAAAGAAAATCAACAAATTATGAGAGCCAGTGATATAGCTCAATAGAATAAGTGCTTGCCTGGCAAGCGCAAGGACTCAAGTTTGATCTCTGGTACCACACACAAAAAAAGAAAGCCAACAAATTACATATAAAGATAAATCATTACAGTTACAACAGACTTCTCAGTATAAACTCAACAGCCAGAAAATCTTGGAGTACAGTTTTCAAGTCCTAAAATGTAAAATCTTCAAAACCCACTTTTATGTCCATTGTAAGAGTTTCATTCAAAATTGATTGAGAAATAAGGTACTTCCATGACAAGGATCACCTCAAGTTATTTATGACTACCAAACCATCATTATAAAAACTTCCCCAGGATATCTAGAAAAAGAAAACAAGGCCAACTATTCCAGTATCAGAAAAAAGAAAAAAAGAATGTACCTGACAAACTTTAAGCATTTTTAAGCATTTTTTTAAATCAGCAAAAAGATAACAACACATTCACAGGAATAAGTGAATATATTTCAGTAATAATTCTCAATAGTGAATGGTATAAAATCCACAACCAAAAGAAACAGATTGGATGAATGGATTAAGAAATAAAACCCAATGATAGACAGCACAGAATAAACATAATTAACTCTAAATAAAATTCATAAATTAAAAAACAAAGGATACAAAACAATATTCTAAGCAGCAAGGGAATACAAAAAAGAAAAACAGGAGTAGATGTCCTAATTTCAGAAGAAATATTTGCTTCAAGCCAAAACTGATCAGAAGAAAAACAGAAGTTTGCTCCATTTTGAATAAAGGAAAAGTTTGACAGGCAAAGATAACAATTATAGCCAGCACACACAATTTCATTAAGCAAACATGATTGGATACAAAAAAAAAGAGATAAACAGCAATAATCTTGCAATAAGGAACCTTAATACTGCACTATCACAGATAGATCAACTAGATAAGCATCAAAGAAATATCGAAGATGAACAAAACTTTTGAACACAGTTTTTAAAGATATAGAATGGTAAATAGATTTCTTGAGAGTTTAATCATTTAAATAGTCTAAATAAATTCCAGTCGACTTACATTCTTAATTTTGACCAACCTTGCATCAGTACTTCAGTATTTTAAAAACGACAGTTTTTTCTTTATTTCCAAAAATAAACATAATCTTGGTCTTAATTAGCATGATGTTTATACTTATCTTTTAATATTTTATTTATTTTTTGTTTTTTTCTTCAAAGATTTGTACTAACAGTGTTTGGACGGGATGTCATATCTGCATCTTGCGCTGTGGTGACTGCTGGAGGACAACAATTGTTGAAACGGTCCTGCTCACCTGATTTGGGACTGTCTCCTTGCTGTTTGCTTCTCATTAAAATTCATAAAAAATAAATAAAATAAAATAATAGGTATGATGTTGACCTTTAAAGACTTTTACATGAAAAAGAATTGGAATAAATGTATTGAAGGCAAAGGTAAACAGATTAATCTTATTTCCATAATATCTTTATGCTTTGAAGTTCTTTTTTATTTTTCTAATGTCAAATTTGAATTTAAAAAATACATCTAATCTAAAATATTTTGTAATTGCACTTGTACAGCGAGATATTTTTAGGACGATTATTATACACAAACATCTTCATCTTGGAAGAAAGGCATGTTGAAAGTGGCTCTAGTTTTCAACATTATTTGTGACTTTTGTCTTTCAAGGACAGCTGTCTTTGTGCTTGAGAAATCAGTTAAGATCTACAGACACTGAACTCAATCTCCTTAGACAATTAAACAGGTAGCAGTCACTTTAAGTTTGAATCTCAATCTTCAAAACTATGGGAATACTTTAAATAATATATATTTATATGATTTATAATTCATTTACTTCTTGGTGTGTGTTTAATGCTATATTTAAAACACCCAAATCCATGTACAAAGCCTAACCTCAGAACATTTTTCTGTTCATTTTTTATCTGCCTCACTTTGATCAAAATGTGTTTAGAAAAAATCTGTGGACAGGGCATGAAGGCCATTATTGCTGGTTGTTTTAATTGTTATAAAAGGGCCAAGCTAGAATTGCACACAGCTGCAACTGAAATTAGGTTGGGTAACATGTTCTTATCTCATGCCTATGCCCCAAAATTGTTTCTCCAGAGTTGTGTGTATAACTATCAATTGGATTACCTGCATTGACCAGGAATAATTGTACAAAATATTTTATTTTGTTATTTAAGTACATCACTGCAATTGTCGAGTAACATTTTATTTCCCTAAATGAGAATTCTTCCCATAAATTCTGTTATATGTGGCTGGAAAACTTTTCTTTGTGTCTCTTATTATTTCACTTATTGACTAAAACATTACTGAGTTCCCAGGATGTATCTGTTACTATATTGTATTCAATAGATCCACCAAAAGAGACAAATACAAGTTTGTTACTTTATACTGTTTAATTCCAAGGGTAAGACATAAAATCAATAAATATGCAACAATGACAGTATTCAATTTTATGTAAAAAAAAAAATGACAAGGGAAAAGGAATAAACTGAGATAATGGGGTTGAAAATTTGCCCACAGAAAAGATTTCTGGCCCTTCACACATGATATGAGAGGGCAAGAAGTTCAAATATTGCAGTAGAGCATGTCTCATGTTTCTGCAAAAGCTCATGTTGTCTGCTACCCAGAGGCGGTTCTGTGGGGTGCTCTGACAATGGCAGGGAGACGATTCTGAGTGGAAGGAAGAAGAGCTGCAGAAGGTGTAAGTGGCTTGTGGTATGGTCAACAACCAGCGATCTTGGAACTCTGCCATTGAGTTCAGAATAACAGGTCTGTATATACTTTGTATTTTGGGCAATGATGGGAATTGAACTTTGGCCCTTTGTTCTAAAGGTTTTTATTTAGATGTTTTTCTGTGAGTAAATAACACAGAATATGTTTGCTTTTAAAATATCACACAATAGTGTGGAGCACATTATATTATATAGAAAGATACTTAAATGTCAAAGAAGCAGACCAGTTAGCAATTTCAAAAGTACAAATGCAAGGTTTTGGTGCTCAGATGCAAAAAAGAAAATGAGAAGCAAGACGTGCAGATCAGAGACACTTCTAATGTGGAGTTCATCCTCCTTTTTTGAGATTTTTCTCCCCGTTGAATGGTAATCATATATTTGTGGTTCAAGTTTTACATTAAAGTTTGGAGCATGAGATTCGTCGTTGCTCAGCTTGAGTTTTTACCACCTGAAGAAGAGAATTTTACGTTTTTTCACCTCAATTTTCAATCTTTCTAATGCAATGTTTTCTGTTTGCTTTGTATCTGTTTTTTTTTTTTTTTTTATGTTTGTCTGTTTCCTTGGAAATGGGAATTGAACTCAGCACCCTTCATTTGCCTGGTAAGTGCTACACAACTGAGCTGCAACCCCAGTCAAACATATGCATATATTCTTATATTCATAATTTTAGACACTAATTGATAATTTATTTTCATGTGTTCTCTTATAATTATTGTGTCAGACCACATTAAATCCTTCATAAACAGAAGTAATAGCTAAATGAATAAAGATAAACAGTGATCATTTTTAATTTTGATTTGTAATCTGTGATTACATTTCAAGGGAAATTATATTGACAGACCTACTGGAAATCTTACAGAAAATACTTTTAAATAAAGAGCATCTGTTTCAGAGTTTCTATACCATTCGGCTGTTTTCTTTTGTTTTTAAATATAATTTATACATGATCTTTCTTGATGACTAAAACAAATAAAATTATTTCTAATTATCTTTAAATAAATATTTTCCAACTACAATTTTTCAACTTTAGCAATTTACGATTTGGAGGGGCTGACCAGATGGCTCAGTAGAATAAGCGCTTGCGTGGCAAGTGAAAGGGCCTGAGTTCAATCCTCAGTTTCACAAAAATGTGCATTTTGAGGCTGAGAAGGTAGCTCAGTAGAATAAGTTCTTGCATAGCAAGCTAAAGATCATGAATTCAATCCCCAGTACCACAAAATAAATAAATAAAATTCAGTTTTCTAATACTTCAAATAATCTGTTCATTCACTAACAAAATACTAAAATAATAAATATTATAATACTAAATACTAACATCAAATACAAGAATACATTGAAAGAATCCATCATTAATCACAAATAGGATTGAACTCAGTGATGCAAGGGTAATTTAATACATGCAAATTAATAAATGTAACACATTATGAGCAGTATCATAAACAATAAGATCTTCACAAGAAGCACAGAGAAAGGCATCTGACAAGATTCAACATCGCTTTGTGATAAAAACAGTCATAAATTAGGTGCAGAAGTAATATACATTGATTTGTATGTGAATCTAGTTATATAAGTAAAACCATCCTCTTACATTTGTACCAAGGTGTGCAGCAAGAGATTCTGTATTAGGTTCACAGAAAAAGCTTTGAGAAATTCAATGGAATCATATGTTTCTTTATTGATATCTAGAATACAGAAAGCCTTATTTCACTAAGTGCAGCTGTTCTGGTTCTTGTCCAGACCACACAAATTAAGAGAGCAACGTTCATGTCGTTTTCTTCCAACTCATTTACAGTGACAGCAGATTAAAAAGTACTTATCTCCCTGTATAAATGCTGTGCTGTACCATCAATATGCTGTTAAGTTATTATCAAATCTGCAGCTCTCTTTCATCTGTTTTCAAAAGAAATGATACTAATGCTAACTTAAACATGATATGTTGATGATGAAAACTATAATCAGCAAGTACTACTGCATGCTTTGAAAATGGTGATCATATTCTCATATTTAATCTGCACCCATGGATAGTTGAAGATTGGTAATCAATACATAAACATTATGAGAAAATAAGGAAATGTCATTGATAGAATTTTCATGTGCTGTTTTTCATCAACTTCTAGTATCATAACATAATAACTAAGAATTCCCAACTTCTTGCAAACCTTTTCTATCTGCCTTATCCTTGTCTGAATTCTGTATCTCTATGTCTTTTATACTTACTAGAAATATCTGTCAAAGTAATATATTAAAAATTTTAATAGAAGTACTACTTTTTTCTTTAATATTTCTTTTATAGTTACCTAGAACAAACAACAGACTTTCATTAACTGCAGTGAGTATATAATTTGCTAAGCATTTCCCACATTCCTGTAAGACCTTTTATTCCAGAATACAAAGTTGCTGAGGACTCAACCAGCTCTTCACCACTGGAGGTTCCCTGACTGGCTCTTTCTCTCCACCACCAGGTCCACCACATGGATTGAGACACAGCTGTGTCAATCTGTTAGCTCATGTTGTGCATCTGTCTTGCTGTAGTTCTCAGACAATTCCATGTTACTTAATTCAGTGTTCAAAATAATTTTCATTCTAGATTCAATTTCCCTTGCATACTAAATAAATGCTATTGGTCCTTTATTGGTCAGAACTTCTCTTCATTCACATTGAATGCCATATATGAATATGAATGATAGGTCCAAAAATCAATGTCTTTGTTGAAAAATATTGAAACAACACATTTTGCATTACTCATAAATTCATCACCATTTACAAGACCTTATTTAAAATGACCCTGTTGAATTTACCTGAGACTCTCAAAATAATTTCTCTTGTTTTTTTAATCTCAAAGATACATTCTTCCAATTTATATATCTGACCTTAAACTATTTTTAAGAATTAATTTTCTTCCTAAATGATAACTATTTATATTATGAGGTATGTCAGAGTCATGGTTTAATACTGTATCACCAGGATGTATTTTAAAATTTATTATTAATAAGATTAGAAATAAACTTATTACACTATTATTATATATGCATTTGATATGCATTTAAGAAACTTCTGAAACTGATGTATTGAAGATTTAAAATTGGAATTTTCCACTTAAAGTGTTAAATATTTTAATTATATAGTTTAAATATTAGACCGTTTAACAAAAACATAACGTTTCAAAGAAAGAAAAAACTACTAGCATAAATTGTCCTCCTGTACCCACATAAAGAGAGTCACTCAAAGATAATTTCAAAAAACTTCAAAATTAATGATATATAAAATTATTTTTGAAATCTTAATTACCTTAATGATGCTTAAGTTTTATGAAATGCTATCCATTATACATGCATATGTATTCAACATCATTTAAGAATCTGATATTTGTAATACTACATCAAAGCAACTAAGATTTTGACTCTCAAAGATGTAATAACCAAGTCTTCAATTTTAATGCAAACGAAAAATACTCTAGCACAATATTCAACATTTATTGGAGACTTATTTTATATAAACAATGATGTTAAGTGATGTATATGACTCAAGCTCTAAAATCATGTGGATAAAATATGCATGAATATCTTTTAACTTACTGTTGGAAAATGGGCTTTCAACAGTTTAAAAATATATTGACATCCATCAATTTTATCCAAATTTCATCTGGTTTCATTCAGAACCTGTACTTACTATGTAGACATAGCTAATAGATAGGAAGCAAAATCACATTAGTGATTAAAGTAAAGCTCA
The DNA here is from genome assembly GCA_004027165.1 of Ctenomys sociabilis. NCBI lineage: Eukaryota > Metazoa > Chordata > Mammalia > Rodentia > Ctenomyidae > Ctenomys > Ctenomys sociabilis. Next base: position 46,647 of record PVKA01004885.1, read on the forward strand.
CTGTTGTTGGAATGGACCAAATACCGAAAAATAATGAGAAGTGAAACAGAAGAAACAAGCCAAAATTGACTGCTCTATTTAGAATCCAAAGAAAGAAGGAAAGATACTGATAAGAATAAGCCAATATAAAACAAGATATAACACAATAGAAAAGGGATTTGGAAAACTCTGGGAAAAGGGCCAGGCAAACAGGTCTGTGGATTAAAGTGCCTACAAGCAGGCACAGGGGTCTGGGTTCAATCCCTGGGCCTATGGTGCTGGCCCTGACCCTGGGGCAGGCTGAGATGGTGACTGAGACTAGGAATGGTGGTGGGTACCTGTAATCCCAGCTCTTGGGAGGCTTAAACAGTCAGATCACTAGAAGTTCTACCTAGTGATGAGAATCTGAACACTCTGTAGACCCTTTCCTAAAATGTAGAAAAAGAAGAAATGAAAAAAGAAAACTCTAGGACAGTTCCTCCTAACAGCAAGATATGGCTAATTTTCCTGAGGACAAAATCATAATACAAAAGTACATGGTACTTTGCTGATAAGTGAATGTTAAATAAATTGTAGGACAAGAAAGAGCACATAGTCTCTGTTCAAAGTTAATGGCCAAACAAGAAGTTTAAATGACTGAGATGTATCTGGTCATTGCCATTCCCCTTTCACCACCACACTTCCTAGCCTTGAGACAGTTCTTGGCCCAAATTGCTTTCCTTCTATTTTCTTCTTTTACACTGATATTCTAAATAAAAGTCCGAGAGTTCTTGACTTGAGTGCTACCCATGTGAGTCTCCCTGGTGCCAGGTGCTCTCAGCTAAGGTAGACCCTCTGGACCTCTCAGCCACTGGAAAAAGTCTTATCTCTGAGTAATCTTTTTCATCCTTATACCTCCATAATTATGCACTATAACACCAAAGAGCAGGATAACATCTGTCACCCTATAGTCCCAAAGCCTTGACACTAAACCTATTTTTTTATGATCCAAAATAGTCCCATGGAACCCTTGAGAAATGTTCTGTAAATGGCATGACTTTGTCATTTTGGTTCTATTAAGTGAATATGCATGTATGCTATTGGATATTACTGGCATCAAGATGCAAATACCAGACATACTACTAAAAAGTCTATAATTTTCATGGCATTCATTTATTAGAAAGAAGCATCTGACCCAAGTGACCACCTACTAAAGTTCAGAATCTTTGTCCCAAAGAAACTCAAGGCTAGAAGAAAAGGAAGGTCTTATAGCAGGAAATTATCTATAAGACACATAAAACTCCTGAGGCCTTCTTCATATTATGGAATAGTAGATTTCAACAAGAAAACTAGACTAGAATGGAATATCTTATAGACTTATCTTGTATTGGAATTCATAGATGAAATCAGTGTTAACACTACGTATTTCTGACATGGACTGAAGACCATCATGAGTCCTGTGCTAAGATTTAAATTCCTTATAGCTACTCTAGCACCTACACATGAGCTAAAGACAAGCTGTCCAAATAAAATATAACACCAGATGACATGAAATTAGGTATTTTTGCTTGACCTGAGAAATCAGACTGTCTCATTCTTAAATATGGAAAAAAATGCACCTTTGAAAAAATGCAGTAATTATATGAGAAATACCAAATGCTTGAAAATAAGTTACATTGTCAAAATCGATGTTTAAAGATGAATTCATTGTTTCATAATGTAAAATAGTTGATATGAAGAGAATATATTAACGAGAATAAAATGTAAAACAAAGTTCTTTAAGAGTTAGTCATGACAATGGAACCCCCTTACAGCAGACAGGCCCAGTGTGTGCAACAGGTTGCCAGAACCTCCTCCAGCAGACAGGTGTGGGACCTTGTGGCAGAGCTCCCTGGAGAGAGGCTAAGGGCAAGACCCATGCAGCTAATTCAGGAGCAGAACATCTTGCCAGTGGGGTCTACTGGATTCAATTTCATGAGCTGGTGCAGGAAAAAGTGGAGCATAGCAGCCAGACCCAAGCCAGGTCCAGGTGGAAGAGTTCAGACTTGGTACATCTGGATCCAGTAAGCTGAGGCACAATGCTAGACCAAGATCTATGAGAATATCCTCTCTCTCTTAATCAGGAGAGTGTACAACAGGTAATCATGGTGGACTAGTCTGCCTGGAAGACGCCAGGTACATCAAGGCGAGGTTATCAATTGGAACTCAGGGAAAATAATTCAAATGCAAATTTCCAATTTAATATCTCCTTAGCTACACAGTCATAATGTTTGTTCTTATGGTTAAAAATACAAACCCATTAGTTACAAAAGTTTGGCAATTGCTAAATGTCACTATGCATTGTGAGCACTGCTAATTGTACGTAGAAAACTGTAACTGCCTTAACCACATGATCTCTCTTTGGTGATAATATTAGTAGGTGATTAGGTAATAACTGAAGCAAAGCTCTACACCGAAGGCAAGAGGGCAATGCTATACAAAATGACAAGAAGAAGGAGTAAAATACATTCTCACAGCCAGAGCCCACCCAGGAAAAAGGGAGAAGCCACTAGCATAGGAAATATTTGAAATCACACACCTGAAATCTCTGAAATAATAGCATCTGAAATAGAAAAACAACTGTAGGAAGCTACAGAGGAAATCAGATCAGAAAGAATCTCTGAAGTAAAAAAAAAAATAAATGATAACTATACTGAAAGAATTACCAAATCCGTATAAAAAAAACTGAGAAAAAATAGAGGAGAAAAGAAAAATGACAGAAACCTTAAATGAGCAATATAGAAAAGAATCAGATTCAAAGAGATATTCAAGAGATTAAAAATATTTGGCAAAACCATCAGAATGAAAGTGAAGATAGACTTTAAGACTTTGAAGATACTGTTACAGCTAGTGAAAAGGTAAGGAAAGATCTCCTAAAAAGAATTGGGAATGCAGGAAATAATAATTCAATATGATGTAAAGATAAACAATATAAGACTAATAGGCATTAATGGGGAAGAAGGTGTCAACACAAACGATTTAAGAAGAATATCCACAGAAGTACTAGCAGAAAACTTCCCAAATATGGTGAAGCAATCTGATATTTAGTAACTGAGGCATACAGAAATCCAAACACCAATCCAATTTAGACCACACCCAGACATATAATAACCAAGAACCCAGAAATTCAGGACAAGGACAGCATACACAAAGCTGCTAGAGAAAAGAAACAGATCACATTTAAAGTAAAACCATGAGAATAACAGCAGAATTGTCTTCACAACCTTCAAGTGAATAAGAGCATGGAGCAAAGTATTTGAAGTCTTGCAAGAGAAAAAAAAATCCCAATCCAGAGTGATATACCCTGCAAAACTCTCTTTCAACTTTAATAGAGAAGTGAAATACTTCCGTGAGAAAAAACAACTAAAGAATTTCACGACAACAAAGCCAACACTACACAGACTACCAACAGATATTCTAGAGAGGGATCAAAATGATTGATCAAAACATTTCCATGAATGGGAATGGAAAGAACCCAGGAAATGGGGCAAACACTTAAATGCTGAAGAAAAACAGACAACAAACTGCAGGTAAATGACATGTCAATCATAAATCAATGCATCTCAATTATAAACATCAATGCAAATGGACTCAATTTACCCATTAAAAGAAACAGACTGGCTATCTTAGTTACTGGCTATCTTAGTTACTCTTCTCTTGTTGCTGGGATAGATATCCAACACTCAAAATGAAGGAAGGAAGGTTTATTTATCTAACAGATACTGGAAATTTCAGTCCTTAGTGGCTGTCTCCAAGGCGGAGACACACATGGCAAAGAGCATCCTCTCATGATGGTGGCATGAGAGTAAGGGCAGCCAAGAGAGGAGTACTAGCAACAAATGGCAACAGAGAGGAATTCTATCTCTCTTAAGTTGCATTCAGGCTCTCTGCTCCAGGCTGGGGGAAGTACTCAGCCATAATCACAATACTACGAAACCCCATAATCTCAGACTTGGATTACCCATAATCTCCTTGAACCATAAGTTAATCACAAACTCTAGAAGTCACTGTCCTATGACTGCATGAAGCTTTTGGGGTACAACTAGACACAGACTATAAAACTCTGTCCCTGGATACCCATAGTTTCATGCACATCCCTTTGTGCAGAAGACATTTTAGTCCATATCTAAGAGTTTCCAAAGTCGCAACTGTTTCAGCATTGCTGAAGAATCCAAGTCCCAAGTCTCTTCCAAGATCTAAGGGAAACTCTTAGCTGTGAACACCTGCACAAATGAAAAGTTAAACACTTTGAATATTGAAAGGCATGAGATAAATATTGCTATTCTGAAAGTACAAACAACAGGATACCAAGCACTGGGGCCATCCCAAGTCCAAAATCCAACAGATAAACTTTAAATTTAGGGGCCAGAGAGATGGCTCCATAGAATAAGCACTTCTCTGGCAAGTGCAAAAGCCTGAGTTCAATCCCCAGTTGCTCAAAAAATAAATAAATAAATCAATAAATAGATAAATAAATAAATAAATCTATAGGTTCATGTGAACCATCTGAACCAGTCTGTGACAAATTGTGAGCTCCATGCGGCCCCTCCCACATGACACTCTTGGTGGAAGCTCCCATGGCTTCTCTATTAGGCCAGCTTTGCTCCCTTCTTGCAGTTTTCCTTAGACAATCCATGTTCCTGGCTTTTCCACATCTCTGTAGTTTCCCCTGAATAGGCTTCTCACAGCTTTACATACTGCCATCTCAGGGGCATACTATCTGGCCTCCTAGGCCTTCTTTTGAAATCTAGGTGGAAGCCATCTTAACCTCACGACTCCTGCATTCTGAATGAACCTAAGACACCACAGGGATAACTCCAAGGTCAGCTACCAGCTGGAGAAGTAGCCAGGCTTCCTACTCTCTTAGCTGTAGGGTTGAGAGCCTGGACTGATGAACACTCTGTCTGATTCTGAGGAACAAGTTCTCCATGACGGCACCATTTGGCAACCTGGTGTGGATGCTGCTGCCATTCTGGAGTGTAAAGCTCTGTGGCTTGCTCCTTAAGGCAAAGTCTCTCTCCCTTGCAATTCCAAGGCTGGAAAGGGTGAATACCTTCTGCCTTCAGTCATGTCCTTAGGCCATTCTTCTGATTCTGTGATTCCTTCCCCGCAACGGAGATCCTCTCAGCTGTGCCATTGCCTTCCACAGAACTCCTAGTGCTTCCTTTTTAGCTAAACTCACAACATTTTAAATCATCCTGCTGCACTCTTTGCTCTTGATTCTCAACATAAATTTGACTAAAAGCCCCCAGTAATAGCCATGCTACTGCCCCAATATTCGGCTGCTTTGAAATATCTTTCAAAACATTAATCAGTTTGCCGTGCTTTATATCAGTCTCAGGAAAACTCGCTGGACATGAACAAAATTCAGACAGACTTTTTGCCAATCCATAACATGCATTATCTAGAGTTCAACAACCAGTGCAGGCCTTCTTCCAAGAAGAAACCTCCCCAGCTTGGCCTTTATAGGCAGGCTTTCGGTCAGTTTTCTAGTCTTCTGACCTGACAGGAATTGCCTAAACAGAATACTCAAAGCTGTTCTAGCTCTTTGCAAGTAGGCAAAATCTTTGAAACTTCCCTTTCTGTTTCCATAAGCCATTCCCCAAAACTTGTAATCCACATGGTCAGGTTTAGTCATAGCAAGGACCCTACTTCTCTGGGACCAAATTCTGTCTTCATTATTCTTCTCTCCTTGCAGGGACAAATACCCAACACACAAAATCAAGGAAGGAAAGGTTTATTTAGCTCAGAGTTATTGGAAGTTTCAATCCATACTCAGCTGGCTCCAAGGCAGAGTAGCGCATGGCAGACAGCATCCTCTGATGGTGGTGGCAAAGGGCAAGGGAAAAACACAACTAAAAAAGAGAACTACATGCCAATCTGCCTCATGAACATAATGCCAAATTCCTCTATAAATCCTAGCAAATGGAATACAGAAAATCATTAATAACATTATACAGCATGACCAAGTAGGATTCATCCCATGGATGTAAGGATGATTCCAAAATACATAAACACATAATTGTAGTACACTATATCAATAGAGCCAAATTCAAAAACCACATGATCATATCAACTGCAGAAAAAACATTTGACAAAGTGCAACAGTCATTTATGATCAAAACCCTACAGGGCTGGCAAGATGGCTCAGTGGTCTAAAGCGCCTCTCAGGGACCACGGTTTGATCCCCAGCACCACATGCCATGCCAGCCCCTCCCCCCATGAAGGGCTGAGCTGACACCCACCCCGCAAATAAAGAAAGAATCCATGATGTGTAGCGAGACACTGTAATAAATAAATAAATTAAAAAGAAAATTGGAATAGATGGCCTCTATCAGAAAATTAGAATAGATGGGCTGTATCTCAGACTATTCATTCATTTGTTTTTGTGGTACCTGGTATCAAAAAAAAAGACCTTGCTCTTGCCAGGCAGGTGTTCAAGCCACTGAGCTATATCCATGGATTTCTATCTCAATCTGATAAAGGCCATCTATGACAATTCAACAGGCTACATACTTCCAAATGGGAAAAAAACTGAAATCTTTTACTCTCATATCAGTGACAAGACAAGGATGTCTTTTATCATCATTCCTATTCAAAATAGTCCTGGGATCATTAGCTAGAACCATTTAATGAGAGAGAGAAATAAAAGGAATAAGGATAGAAAAAGAACAATTTAAGCTATCTTTATTTGCAGATGACATGATGCTTGACTAGGAAGACCCAAAAAGCTTCACCAAAAGGCTCCTGGAATTAATAAACAAATTAATAACATAACAGGTTACAAAGACAATATCCAAAGTCAATGGCATTCCTCTACACAGATAACAGACACACTGAAAGAAATTTTATAGAACCAATACCCTTCATGATAGTATTGCAAAAATGTAATACTTCGAAATTAATATAACTAAAAAAGTAAAAGATCTAGTCAATGAAAATTAAAGTACTCTGATAAAATAGATCATAGAAGATTTCAGAAAATGGAAAGATATTTCACGCTTCTAGATAAGAAGAACCAACATTGTGAAGATGGCCATACTCCCAAAATTGTTATACTGATTTAATACAAAATACCACCAACATACCTCACAGACCTAGAGGAATCATTCTTAAAATGTATTTGCAAACAGAAAAGACCTAGAATAGCAAAGGGAATCCTGGACAACAAAGGCAAGGCAGGAGCCATTAAATTATACCACAAAGCTAGTATCATAAAAGCAGCATGGTACTGGTAAAAAATTAGACCTGAGTATCAGTAGAGTAGATTAAAACATGCAACTATAACTACAAAGACACTGAGCCATCTTCTCTTTCACAAAGGGGTCAAACAATTTCACTGGAAGATAACCTCTTTAACAAAGTATGCTGGAAATACTGGCTATCTACATGCTGAACACTAAAACTAGACCCTAGTCTATCACTATGCACTAAACTGATGTCAACATGGATTAAAAATTGAAACATTAATACAGAAACTCTATCTTCAGAAGATAATGTAGGAAATCTGGAAGATATAGGGTTAGGCAAACATTTCACAAACAAATATCAAACTGCACAGGAAATTCTTGAAAAATTAACACCTCAGATCTGTTATTTAGAACTTTCTGCAGGTCAAAAGAAATTACCAACATAGAGCCAGGGAGGTGGCACTTCCCTGGCAAGTGCAAGGGTCTGAGTTTAATCCTCGGTTCCGAAAAAAAAAAAAAAAAGGCAAGAAAAAAAATTACCAGCAGAGTGAAAAGGCAGCCCATCAACTTATAAAAAATCTTAACCAATAATCACTCATACGAAGACTTTCTATCTAGAATATATAAAGATCTAAAAATCATTAGGGTCCCAAAATTAAAATACCCAATCCAAAAATTGACATTTGAGATAAATACACATTTCTCTGAAGAATAAATATAAGAGTCAAATAAAAAAGTGAAAAATGCTCCACATCTCTGGCCATCAAAAAAATGCAAATTGAAACAACATTAAGATACCATCTTGGTGCCAGGGAGATGGCTCAGTGGAATAAGCGCTTCCCTGGCAAGTGCAAGGGCCTGAGTTCAATACCAAGTTCCGCAAAAAAAAAAAAAAAAAAAAAAAAAAAAAAAAAAAAAAAAAAAAAAAAAAAAAAAAAAAAAAAAAGAAAAAAGAAAAAAATATATATATAAAGATACCATCTCACTCCAGAAAGAATGGTTATTATAAAGAAGTCAACAAAGAACAAATGCTGGGGATGCTTGACGGAAAAAAAAAACCTTTCTCCACTGCTGGTGGGAATGCAGACTGATTCAACCATTATGGAAATCAGTTTTGAGACTCATCAAAAAACTAGGACTGGAAATCCCATTTAATCTATCTATTCCTGTTCTGGAAATTTTCTCCAAATTACTGAAAACAGCATGTCAGAGTGATATATGTGTGCCCATTTTATAGCAGCACAATTTGTGATAATTAAATCTAGGAAATACCTGAGGAATAGACAAAAAAGAGGTGGTATTTTTATACAATGGAGTAGTAAGTCACCTATAAAGAAAAACAATGGTAAGTCTATTCAGCTTGAGGCTATACTTATAAGTGAAATAAATCAGACCTACCTGTGTAAATGTCATATTGTCTCCCCAGTTTAAGAATTCAAAACAAGAAATAACTGAATAGCTATAGTTACATGGAAAATTAGAGATCTTAAGGATTAAACAATAAAGTGAGAGAAAGGAGAAAAGATACTGAATAAGGTATATGCAATGCAAACATGTCTATATACAAGATCACTAAGACAATGATCCTAAGAATTTTCAATAGTTTTTTGAAAATAGCAGCCAATGCATAGAATTCTCACCTTGACTACTCTCTATGTTAATATCTGTGAACTAAGCAACTATAACCAGGACAGCAATGTGTATTACTAAAATCATGCTTGAAAAACCTGTCATCGTGGTCTTCTAAATGTGTGCCATTTCTAATGTCACATTAATTAATATTATTTCTAGAAATATAATAAAGAAAATGAGAGGCAAGAACAAAAATTTGTTTTCTTGAAAGCATGTGGTAATATTCAATCATATGTCCCATCTTGCATAACTGTATCTGATAATCTGAGCAACAGATTTGATCATAAATATAGAAAATAATCATTGCTAATCAGCTATTCTTATTTTTAAAATCTGTAACGTATGTGTTGTTATATGTTCCCTGTTTCTATCTTAATTTTTTTATTTTGTTTTTACTCTTCAAATTAAAAGAGAATTATATTTGAAAACATAGTCATATACAGGGCCATGGATATATCTCAGTAGCATATGCACCTGCTTTTCATGCACAAGGTCCTGAGCTCAATCTCTAATCCTGGAAAAATCAAAAATAAAATCAAAAATCAAAAATAAAGGCACTGTCTCAAAGAGTTGGTCATATAATGCTTATTTTGTAATCATGCTAAAATTAAAAAAAACTAAAAATTACAGTCACTCATTGAATAATACAACACAAGACTTCAAATAAGGTATAACGGGAAAAAGAAATATATGAATAAAATATTAAATGACACAATGATATTGATGAATTAATCACACATCTCAGTATCTTTAAAGTAGGTATTCATAATGATAAAAAGAAAATAGGCATTACAAATATTTTTTTAAGATAAACCAATAACCTTTGTTCATTCTGTGTAATGATATTCCTTCAGTTAACTGGTACTAATCATAGACTATTACTAATTAACACATACGTATCATCATTCCTTGCTCACGGTGTCCTCAGAAGGTTCAAAACATTCTCAAATTTCCACTCCATCATCTTTAGCAACATGTACTGTAGTTTAACCTATCTACATTCAGAAAATGTAAAACCTACTTTTCCCACACAACTTGGAGCATGGAGAGAATACAATTTAATATGTGTCATTAATCTTTATTCCATCTTAGTATATTCTGTCTCATTTTCTTTTCTATCTTTCTACCTATTTATGTATATGTTTAAATCATTAAATACCTATAACTGAATTTAAGACGATTTAAATGCTAAGAAAGGAAAATCACTTATTTTCAAGGACTAAGATTTTAAAAAGCTTTCAGACAGCAAAAAGATAACATATAACTTTATACACTGACAACACTATTTGAGAGTCAAATGATTAATATTTTATTCTTATATTTCCTCCTTATTTTATTCTTACATTTTCTTCTTCTAATTCTTCTTATATTTCCTTCAAAAGTTGCAAGTAAAGTGTATGTTTGACAAGAAATAGCTGCTATATCATCTACAAGTCAAATAATGCAGTAATGAGTAGCTATCTAATTTCAAATTTTCAGTTCTATTTTAGCAGATCTATGATTTTTTTGATCCCAAGATAATTAGGTAAATCTCAATTCCCAGGGACATAAAGAATCAAGTGGCATGGCATCAGAAATGACCCATACATCTGTTCAACTCAGCAACCTCCGCACCACCATCTGACCTCTATTTCTTCTTTCTCTTCTTACATCTGTATCATATTATTTTTCCTGTGTGAATCTTCAGACTTTAGCACCTACACATATAATGTTGTTTGGCAGACTGCAACATTTCACAAGATCCCTTGAGAAATTATACACATTTCTGAAGGAAACCAGAATGCAAGTTATGTGGGTCACAGCAGTTTATTTCAAAACTCAGTAATAGAGCAAGCTTGGCTGTGTTTGTTTCATGTAGACACAAGCAATCTCTCTGAAGGAATAAATCCCACAGTGGTTTTCAATACATTAGAAAGTACACAAGATTTGACTCCATTGCTGTTTACAAATCTCTGCATGGAACTTCTGCACAGAAGATGCCAACACGCAATGATGACAATTTTTCACCCCAGGCCTCCCTACCTAAATGTGATCTGCAGCAGTTCAAATTCATATTGTTCTTTTTTTACAATGAACAATATGGATTTATTCACATTTTTAATATTTTTCTCCTCAATATATTTTAAAGTATATTTGATTTTAATCTGGTATTTTCTTTAACACACATATTATTCTGTTTGAAACAAGCACAAACTTCTTACAGTATAGTGAGATATTAAAATATTATTATAATGTGATTATTATAATATACATAACAAACATATGACAACAATGTTTTCTGAAACAATAAATACACACTTGAGCCTGGTCTAGTGAACATTATAAGTTGCTTAATATACTCAATGTTAGATATTTTAGTATAAATAATATATGTAAAACAATTAGTTTTATTTTAATACGTGCCATCAGTGATGATACGAAGGATTGTGGAGGAAGAGTCCTCAAATATTGAATCATTATTTATATGCATTTTTTTTGCAGTACTGGGGAATGAACTCAGGAACCGGGATTTGCCACACAAGCTCTTATTCAGCTATCTCCACAACCCTATATACATTTTAAATACTAAGACTTTATTTTCAAAGCAAGACACGCTCTTAGATATTTTAAATAAAGTAGTAATTTCAGAATTCGGTTGTGGGTTGCTCTTTCTGCTTTTTAGAAGAGTGAGTAGATGATATGAAAGCCACTAATTGCTTGTTAAATAGTAATTTATCAAGGCTTATGGATTTTTACTACATTATTTTAATTGGGTATATAGACAGTGTTCACTTAAATTTACAAAACAGAATAATTAGAGAAATGTTGAGGCTCCAGTCAAACTACGTTTTGAAAATTGACCTTGGGCCAGCCAGATAACTCAGCCACTTAAAGTGCCTGCAGAAGCAGGGATCACGGTTCAATACCCAGCATACTGTGCCAG
>PVKA01004885.1:58488-85498 GCA_004027165.1 Ctenomys sociabilis
GAGAGAGAGAGAGAGAGAGAGAGAGAGAGAGAGAGAGAGAGAGAGAGAGAGGAGGAGGAGGATAGGGAGGAGGAGGAGGAAGGAAGGAAAAAAGAAGGAAATAAAGAAACTTGATCTTGATCACTTCTCAGAAAATTAGGGAACAGCCCCTACAGATCAAGCAGCCACAGGTCAAACTCTCTAGTATATGGAACACAGAAACTAGAGAATGCCAGCCATAATAGCTGCAGGAAACTAAGGGAAAAAGACTGCTCTGAAAGTGAGAAGATGGATTAAATCACAGGGGAAGGAAGGAAAGTGCACTGCTGATGCACCCCCCTGCTCATCTTGGACAGTGGGAAATAGGAGAGAGCTGTGCCAGTGAGTTGAACAGAGGAGGCTGAGTGCTAGTGGTGAGTGAGTGGCTCCTGCACAGGGACAGTCGTGTCTCCTGGATAGAGAGCTTGATCAAATATCTATTCTAGGGAGAGGCCAACTGGACCTGGGAGGGATAGCAGGCCTGGGTTGTCCTGTTATACAGCTCTCAGTGTTGAAGTTGGATGAGCGACAGTTGCATGGATACCCTGGGTGTGGAGACATGGGCAGGATGTGAAAGTATTTGCAAAGCTGTGCTGGGTGAAGACCTGACTTGGGCACCAGCCCCTTCCACCAGACGTCAGGAGCAGACTGAAATTCTGTGGACTTTGAAGTGAAGAGTTGGCTCAGGAGCTAGCTCAGTGGCTTAAGCACCTGCCTGGCAAGCACAAGAAATAATAACAGTAAAAAAGTAAAGAGCTGTTGCCCTGCCTCAGACCTCCTGCAGGATTACACGGTTTATCCCGTATCCCCTGCCCTAGATGTGCTGTACACCTATGGCTGTTAAGCACCATAGAACTAGATAGGCTCTGGCATGGATAGTCTTAAAGAGTTGTAGGCATCAGAAAATGACCACAAGTGTCAAGTCATAGAGAAGTCTCTCTGTCTCTGTCTCTGTCTTCCCGCTTATTCCTGTCTGTCTTTTCTCTCCAGTGTTTTAATTTTCTATCTTTATTGAATATTGATTTTGTTTTCCTTTGTTCTTTCATCATTTTTCTTTAGTGTTGTTCACTTTTTCATACTTTTTCAATTATTTGTTTGAATTTTGTAATCAGTGTGGACTCTATTTTTAGTTTTGTTTAGCTTTGTTCTTCTTTGATTTTTTTCCTTCTATCTTTTTTACCAGTTTCCCAATGCCTGATTCATCTTCCTTTTTCCAACAATCCTGCTCAAATCATCTTGTTTTCATCTACTTCGCCATTCCCCCCTCCCCCCAGCCATTCCAAATTTTCTCACTACAAGTGAAAGATCACATGGGACCAGGGAGATAGCTCAGTAGAATAAGTGTTTTCCTGCAAGCACAAGGGCCTGAATTCAATCCCTGGTTCTGAAAGAAAAAAAAAAAGAGTAAAATCACACATTTGAAGAGCTATTTATCTTATAATTTCCTGTTTTAAATTAGATTTTACTATGTAACTATTAACAATGTTTGTATGGATAAAGGTGCCAAATTAATGTTTCAAGGGAGTGCTTGATGTTATTGTTGTTATTGAATGTACTACTTTAGCCAAGGGGTCATAGTTGTTGTTATCAGTTGCTCTTCCTTGTATGACAACACCTGGAGGGTCTAGGGTCATAAAAATACTGTAGTCCATTACTAAAGAACTTGGTGCTTAGCCAAATAGGCAGCAAATTCTCTTCCCCCAAAAAGTTCCTTGGAACATATTTAAAAGCCAAAAGCCATGTATACCTAGACAGCTCAGACAAGTAGTTATTTCATAAGGAGATTTCAGTACTAGTAATAAAGGTACATACCATAAGCAATTTTTAGGAATAAACACATAAAACAAAGTTTCACAAGGCAGAAAATTAAAAGAAGCAGTAAAAAATAATTCTGAAAGACATAATTAAGTGTATCATTTTATGAATCCCAATTAAATGAAGTAAAAGGGAAGGCAATCAATTAAAGTGAAAAGAAAGGTTACTCAAAATGGGAAAATATTATATATATAATCTATCAATGTAAATGGTTACATTTCACAAATCAAAAGACAATCATATGGCAGAATGGATCAAGATACAAGATCCAATCTAACAATAATTCCTTTTCAAAAAACACTTAACTTGGGCCAGGAAGATGGCTCAGTGGAATAAGCACTTCCCTGGCAAGTGCAAGGGCCTGAGTTCAATCCCTGATTCCTCAAAAAACAAAACAAACAAACAAACAAAAAACTAAATTCACACAGTGAAAGACAAAGGATGGAAAATTATACTCCATGCAAAAGGAAACCAGTAAAGTCAGGCATACCTGTTCTATTTTAAGAGAAAGAGGGTCTGGGGAGATATCTCTGTGGCATACGTGTTTGCCAGGCAATGCAAGGTGCTGAGTTCAGTTCCTTGTACTGCATGCTGTGAAATCTCCAGAACTCCAAGTATAACATTCTGGGCCCAAAACAAGGCATGGTGGTGCATAGCTGTAATCCCATCACTGGAAAGCCTGATACAGAAGGACCACTCTGAGTCTGAAGTGCAAAGTGAGAAACTTTAACAAAAATCAGAGAGAGAGAGAGAGAGAGAGAGAGAGAGAGAGATCTTCAAGCCAGGACTAAACATGAAAAACAAAGATAGGAATTGAAGAGGAAGGAATAACCATCATAATAAATGGACTTAGTGAATATCTACAGAGTGTTTCACCACACAATGTCAGAATGCACATTCTTCTCAGCTGCATATGGGACTTTCTCCGGCACAGGTCACATGCAGTCTCATAGGACATGTTTAAGAAAATGGAAAGAAATTCAAATTATCCCATCCATATTATCAGATCATAGTATCATGAAAATATAAAGCAACAGCAAAGGAAGCTACACAAATACAAGGAAATTAAATAGCATTTTCCTGAACAACCAATAGGTCACAGATCAAATTAAATTAAAAAAACTTATTTATTATAATTTAAGTATAATGGCAGTACAACATACCAACACTCTAGGGGATATAATGAAAAAAATACTTAATATGTGGTTATTCTGGTAAATTTCCATGTGAGAATGAGAGTGTGAGCTCAAATGAAGTACTGAATGTTGACTGTGAAAATGCTATAAAATATGAAAAAGTTATACCTAAAGCATATTAAATGGAAGATATTATAAAAATCAGCCAAGAAATTAATGTAATTGAGTTTAGAAAGCATTACACAGATTTAATGAGTTGAAGAGTTGTTTCCTTCAAAGATTAAATAAGAAGTTGATAGAACCTTAGCCAACCTTCTCATAAAAATGAAAAAGAAAAAACTCAAATTCATGCAATTAGGAATGAAAATATGAAAACAAAACAGAGCCAGTAGAAATGCCTAAGAACATCAATACCTACTTCATGAACCCATGCTTTAATAAGATGGAAAACAGAAAAAATGAACAAGTAAGTTACCAAAGCCGTATCAAGAAGACATAAAACTTCTAAACTGATTGGTATTAGGTTATGCCATATCATCAATTAAATTAAATATATACTTACAATCCTATCAACAAAGAAAAGCCCAGCACCTGACAGATTGACTACAGAATTATTAAAAAAAAATAGAAAATATCTAATGTGACTACTCTTTAAAGACTTCAAGGAGATTGAAAGGGAAGTTAAATTCCCAAACCTATTTTTGGAAGGAATGATTGCACTGATACCAAAAGCAGCAAAGGATAAAATGAAAACAGAGAACCATAGGCCATGCTCCCTGAGAAATATAGATGACAAAGTCTTGCATAAGACATTGGCAAACAGAATTCAATGACTCATAAAGAAGATTATACATCATGACCAGGTAGGATTCATCACTACAATTCCATAGCTGTATTAACAAGACCAGGGATAAAAATGATATGACTGTCTCAATAGGTAAAGCAGAAGCACTTGATACAATTCAACACTCATTCATGATAAAAACTCTACAGAGCATTGGAATAGATGGTCTTTATCTCAATCCGAAAAAACAAACATATGGCAAACTTACAGCCACCATCATATTAAAAAATGTTCTATCTAAAATGAGGAACGGGATGAGGATATTCATTAATACCACACCTATTTAATATAGTTCTGGAAATCTTAGTGAGAGCAATTAGACAAGAGAGAGAAACAAAAGGAATAAAAAAGGAACAGAAGAATTTAGCTTATCATTTTTATAGATTACATGATATTCTACATAGAAGACACCAAAATTATAGATTTAAAAATAAAATTCACTAGCATAGTTGAAACAAAATTAACACTCAGAGTCAATAGTAGGGCTGGGGAGATAGCTCATTTGAATAAATGCTTGCCCGGCAAGCACAAGGGCCTGAGTTCAGTCCCCAGCTCTGCAAAAGAAAAAAAAAAAAATGTCAGTAGCGTCACTGTACACAACTAACAAACTCATTAAGAGAGAAATTAGGGATGCCATACCTTACAGAATAGCATAAAAATTACTTTGAAATCAATCTATTGCAGGAGGTAGAAGATCTTTACTTCGAAAAATACAGTGCCCAGGAAAAAAAAAAGATCAAAAAGGATATCAGAAAAATGGAAATATACTGCTTATCCTGTGTAGGAAGAATGGTTATAGTGAAAATGTCCATACTCCTAAAATTGTTATAAAGATATAATATACTCTCAATCAAAATATTAATAGTATTCGTCACAGTAATAGAGAAAACAGTGCTATATTTATAAAATACAGAAGCAGAAGTGGCCTGAAATTGCAAAAATAAATCTGAGAAACAAAAACGGACAAAGGGAGCCACAATCTCTGACTTGAAATAATACTTGTTATGGGTTGTGTCTAGTTGGCCTCCAAAGCCTCATGCAGTCATGGGGCAGGGACTTCTAGCACTTGTGATTCACTCGTGGTTCCCTGGAATTATGGGGTAGTGCTACCCCCAGCCCGGGGCAGACAACCTGATTGTAGCTCAAGGGAGGCAGGCTTGCCCTCTGCAGCCATTGTTACTCCTCCTCCTCCACTGTGCTCTCTGCTGTTTGCCATGTGACACTCTGCCTTGTAGCCAGCGACTATAGACTGAAGACTCTGGGAACTGTGAGGTAAATAAGCCTCTCTTTCCTTCATTTTTGGGTGTCAGATATTTGTCCCAGCAATGAGAGAAAGGTGACTGAGATAATATTATAAAACTATTATGGTAAAATAGTATGAGACTGGAAATCTTAAGGACTTGAGGATCAGTGAGCAAACACTCAGCCACCTGAATTTTGCCAAGGGAGTCAAACACCTTCACTGGAAGAAAGCATCTTTCACAGTGGAAAAACTGTTTCCACATGCCATTGACTAAAAGTAAACCTGTATATCTCATCATTCACTAAACCAAAATTGAAATTATCAGTGTTCTAATTATTAAAATAGAAATACTAATTAAGGTAGAAGACACAGTTGGTAAACTGCTGAGGACAGGTGATGGTAAATACTTCATGAACAAAACTCTGAGCACATGGAAGATATTCAAAAGAATAGCAACATGGTCTCATGTTATTACAAAACTTTTGCACAGTAAAAGAAATAATCAAAGAGTGAATGACAGCTCACCATGTGCTTAAAAAACCATTGCTCACTGTTTGTCCGGCAAAGAATTAATATCTGGATTACATAAAGAACTTAAAAATATCAGACCCCTGAAATTTAAAGACCAAGGCAAGAAATGGGCAAACTGAACGAACAGATACTTATCAGATCAAGTAGAAATGGTAAACACATATAGTAAAAAAAAAAAATTCAACACCTGTGATCATGTAAGCGATACAAAGTAAAACAACACAGAGACGTCATCTCAATCCAGAAGGTAGGGCTGTGGAGTAAAAGGAACACTTGTGTTTTTATAGAGGTAGAGTTTGGCACAACCATTACAGAGTGCAGTGTGGAGATTCCTCAAAAAATGAGAACTAGCCATTGCACTGGAGCCTGCTATTCCCTTTCTTTACATCATCCCGAGTGAGTTAAAATCATCATGCCATAGTGATATATCCATAGCTATGTTTATAGGAGCACAATATATAATAGATTGAATCTTGGAACAGCCTAAATGTTCATCAAGGAGTGAATGGACAAAGAATATATGCTTTATTTATTTTAATGGAGTACTTTTTTACGAAGTATCACTCTGCCACAAAGCAAAATAAACTTGAGACATTTCTAGGCAAATGGACAGATCTTGAGAGCACACTCTTAAGTGAAATAATATTGGACCTATTGCTTTGCTTTACTGATATGAGAAACCAAAAAGGTAACTAAGCACTAAAATATATAATCAATATTGGGAAACAGGAAGAAAATGTTCAAGTGAGAAAGAGAACAAGGGAAGGTGGAGGAGGAAAGGAAGAAAGATAAGAAGGACAATAGAAGGAGAAAATTGAAACAAAGCTTTTTTAAATATAAAGCAAAATATGGGTTGTCAGGGGAAAATGAGACTGAGAAAAAAGAAGAATTGAAGTATATTATGCACTGGTAAAAATTCCTTATAATGAATGTGATCTTTGTAGATATCTAAAGTGGATCAACAAAATTACCTAAGAAAAGGACAAAATAAAATTGGTCTGATTATTAAAAATGCTAGTATTTTTAAATGGCAGAATATCGCAATGCACTTGTATAGTTGAGTAATCCACTCTGAGGAACCTCAACTTCCTGTGTAGCTACTGGCTCAAGTACAACAATGTTCTCTGGAAACTTAGCATTCTGTCGTTTGTTGTAATTCAAAATCACAAAATGTAATTGGCACTATTAAAAACTTGAAGATTTTCATCACCCTTGCTTTTCTCTTTTAGACGGTGAACTTTTTCATGCTGCAGTAATATTTTTCACAGGACTCATATCAAAAACATGGCAGCAAGACAGGGAAGCACAGAGCCCCAGTGACTGTGGTTTCCAAAGCGCCTTCCTGCATTTGGCCTTTGCCTTCTTCAGCGTGTTCTCCACCAAGCACCTGGCATGATGCTTAAAAAAATGATCCAAGCAAAGCCACCAATGACTTCCCCTCTGGGGTATGTGCTCTAATAGTGTTTGTAAATAGAATATCATGTCTGAACCTTATACAAGAAATTACCACTAAGAAAAAAATATACAATGTATTGTTTATGGAATCTGTTCTAATAATTTGATTTGAAACTATTTCATTGCTATTTGTTGCTCAATAAAATTATGGAAAAAAGTAAAAAAATAAAAATAAATAAAGCTCCTTTTTATCCCAGCATGCTCTGCGCTGAGCAGTCCTTGCTCCTGTTACCTCTTTTTTCCTTTTAGATTTCTCTGCATCACACTGGTCTTCCATCTCAACACCTAGCACCTCCGGTCATCAGTCTAGCACATTGGATATGCCTCAGTTTCAGAGCTTTGATCTTAACTCTTAACATTTGTGAGCTGATGGTAGCTTCACCTCGAATTTTAACTATTCCTTTTCCTTACAACATTCAAGTTTTCCTGTTTCATGCTCTGTTCCAGAGATCTCTCAGTGACACCCAATTGCCACTAAGTTTGGAAGAGGGCATTTTCTTTCCACAGGGCCGTAACTTCTTCTCTTCTTCCTACGTTCTCTTCCCTCTCTGGGTACTGATACAACATGCAGAGCTTATTTATTTTGTACTTTCCTCTGCAACTGATGCAGTGATAAAATAATGCATCCAGTTTTGGACCACAGTTTTTTTCCCCTGAAGTGGCACACAAAAGTCATCGTAATTGGACAGTGGAACAAGAAGTGGAGATGTTATGATAGTATTCTTAGATTTCCCCAATGGCTTTTTTGCTTTTATTGTTTTTTTCTTTTATATTTCATGTGAAATGGTAGAAAAGTACCACATCAGATGGTAAAGGTGGTAAGAGATGAAGAGTGAAATACATTTTTTGTTAAGTCTTAAATCAGATGTGATCCTGTACATCACAAGGCAATGATACTATAAAAACGCTAATTGCTTCAGCTAAAACAACAAGTAAGTAAAAAGTCATGACTCAAATAAATTGTCATTGGTGGAGAGATGTTAGGAAAGCAGAAATAGGTCAACCCCTTTCCAGAGTTTTCAAAATCTAGGTAGTCAGTTCTGTGTAGAACATTTCATGGGAAATAATTCTTAGACAACATGAAATACTTAACAAATGCAAGTCATCCTAGAAGAGCTGAGCAGTTAAAGATTATAAACAGAAAACAGGACATTGCTATGAGAAAAAATATTCTTTGGAAAAGGCGGTGCTTGATTAGAACATATAGGATAGAGCAGGCACAAGAACAGCTCTAAAGTAAGTGAGGTCCAGGTTGAACTGAGAAAATACCCAAGGTTGGAATCATGTCTACATGGCCTATAAGCTTTTATGGTGGCCCACAAAATGTCCTAGGAAAACAAGCCAGGTAGAATTGTAAGTTAGTAACTTTCTGCAAAGATTCCCCATCTCCTTGCAGGACAGAGGTATGGAATGATATATATCCCAGTCAAAATTATGTGTTAGCCAAATTCCAAAGGGTGATTTTTCTTATGCAAGGAATATGTAGATACAGTTAGGGCTACTAACCAGTTTGTTATTCATTGCTTCATGAGAGTACTATTTGCATATGCATAACCACATCTCATGAATCTTATGCAAGGAACATGGGACATTTTGTTTTTCTCAGGCTGTTGGCAGGGGAAGAAAATAAACCCAAAAGCGAGCTCAATTGAAACTCCTGTCTTGCTTAGGGGAGGGCCCAGTTGAGATGAAAGGCAGGTGGCTTAAACATCTCAGTGTAGTGTGCACCTGACAGTCACCAAAGCCTGTGTTCTAGCTTCCTGTGATCATGAGGCAAGTGATTTTTTCAACAATTTAAATGTCTCGTTCAGCATGTTCTTCCCTGAAACCTCCAGATGAATCCAAACTTCTTGACACTTTCATGGCAGCCTTATCTGAGCATAGACAGACAGCTTTGAAATACTAAATGTACGTTCTCTTTAGAGTCCTTTTTTTGTAATTTTTGAGGGACACATAATATTTATAAATATTTATGAAAGGGCACTGTGATATTTTGATTCAAGTACACCTTGGACAATGATCTACTCAGGATATATAACATATCTATCCCCTTATACAGGTATCATTAGTTCACAATAAATGCTTTCAAATTCCTTTGTTAAAGCTATACTGAGATCTTTAAAGCATTATTATTAATTATGTGCTCCCTGCAGTGTTACAGACACATGGACATGTTCTTCCTATGAAGCTACGACTGTGTGCGGTGGCTAGCCTTCCTTTTATGCTCTGTGTCATTTGGTAAGCACTGTGCTACACTTAGCTTTCATGACAAAACCAGTTTGGGGTGGTTCATTACATAAAATTTGAAAGCTAATGCCATACTTTTCATTCCTTAATGTTAAATATAACTATTTGAGATATTTTTTCTTCTTTCAATTACTTTAACTGGGTATTGTCAACTACTTATAGATTGATGTATAAATTCATTCACATTTTCTGCTACATATTCATTTATTAGATGAATATGCATAAAAATTTATTAATAAATATTTAAATGCATAGCTTATGTGGCTCTGTTTCCAGACTGATTGTAACTCATAACACTTATTAAGTTTTAGAAAGTCATAAACTCTGTGGTAGGGCTATTGAAATTAATATATGGAAATTATAAGTGAAAAGAGTCTGCTTTTGTTTAGGATAAACAAATCTGAACAGATAATACTTTTATATAGCACTTTCCATGCACATTTATAGGAATTTATCTGGTAAATTTGTTAGCAAAATATAAGGCTTAAATTTTATTACAATAGAAGTTGAATACGTAAGTATCAATCTTATACATCAATACTTTCAAACAATGTATAACTTTTATATTTATACAGAAGTCAAATAATTAACTTCATGTTATTTTGTCTCATTTTGTGATTTTTCAGAACTAAAAAAAGTGTCCCATGCAAGAGAATACACTCTCTGCAAAGAGAAATGAACTGGGGCATCAC
The DNA here is from genome assembly GCA_004027165.1 of Ctenomys sociabilis. Taxonomy (NCBI): domain Eukaryota; kingdom Metazoa; phylum Chordata; class Mammalia; order Rodentia; family Ctenomyidae; genus Ctenomys; species Ctenomys sociabilis. The sequence continues at coordinate 68,470 of PVKA01004885.1, forward strand.
AGACAGAAGAAAAGTTGAGGAAAGTACTAGCTGTTTAAATTGTTCAGGTTGCATGGTCAGTAGAATGCCAAGAACAATTAAAGCTTGGTGAGGAGAGTGGTTAAACCTGCACAAAATGTTCAGTGTTGAGCTCTTCATCTTGATAAGGGGAAAATAACTATGAATTTTAAACAGGCTTGACCATACCATCTTCAGGGCAAAACGCTTGTCAACGTATGATCTGAAAATAGTACAATCAAGCACATTGAAAATTCAGCAGTTTCCCTCAGGAATGGATGTCTTTCTGACAAGTGAGCCCTGGGTTTTATTTTGGCCTGGGGATTTGTTTGGATAGCAAGGTTTGTTTACTGCAAATAAATGTTATAAACTATGGAAATGAATCAGAACTTCAAACCTTGATCATTTCAATGCTAACTGTGCCAAATAACCCATTATTTCAATGATGTTTGACCAAAACTAGGTTTACTCATCATAAAATTAGTCTGAGATTTCTGTGTGCCTGGTTCATTATTCACACACTACTGATGTTAGCACTTGATACTATACTATGCTTGGAAAGTAAACATACTTGTGAGTTATATACTTTTTTCAAGGAACTCTATCTACATTTCCTTCAATTTTTATTTTGTTATATAAATAATAAAACTTTAAGGATCAAAATTTGATTTTTTGATCAAATACCTCAATATTAGTGTATGATTGTATGTATTCACACAGTTCTCACATAAGCATAATAGTGTAAACCTTCAAAATTTTAAATTGAATTGTTAGTAATAAAATGCCACATATTTACTGTATTCTACTCAAGTTATAAAAAGTATGTGAACTGTATATTTCATAAAGTAAAAATAACTACAAATAATGAAAGATATAAAAAAAGGCTTGAAAGAAAATGTTTTTTTAAAAAAATTATTTCCCAGAATGAGTGAAAGAAGTAGTGAACATGTGTAATGTTTATTTTGTCATTCTAACTCAAACCTGATGAAATAATTGTATGATGAAAATGTAAGGTGTGTGTGTTGAAAAAGTTATTACAGGAAAAGTCACATTCCTATTAATCTCTGTCAAAAGCTTCCCCTCATTTCAAACACACTCATCTCAGTGTTCTTGGCACTTTCTCAGGCAGTTATGAAAGTTCTCTTTTCTGTGTGTCATTAAAAGATGTGATAAAAAATTCAGTGAATGCTTCTGCCAAGTGCTGTCCAAGCAAAAGGCAGGCTGGTAAAATTATTGTAGTATTTTTCATCCACCTTTTTCACTGGGTCTGACAACACATAACTTCTGATTGTTATACAAAGTGAAAACTAGACCACCCCAAGTAAAATACTCCCAGAATGCCCAAGTGAAATGAAAAGCCATTTCGCAGAATAGGAGTGGCCAATAAATAGATGAGGGAATGCTCAACGTCACCAGTCATGAGACAAATGAAAATTAAAACCAACTGACATTCCAGCTCACCCCAGAAAGAATGGTCTTCATAAAGGAGTCAAATGATAAGAAATACTGGTGAGGAAAAAGAACCTCTGCATTTTTTGGTGGTAATGTAAACTAATGCAATCATTATAAAATCCAGGATATTTCTCAAAACACTAAAACTAGGAATCCAATGTGTCATAGCTTGTGTCTAGCTGTTTCCCCAAAGCCTCATGCAGTGATGAGATGGGTTTGTAGAGTCTGTGACTAATTCATGATCCAATGCTGGGATTGCGGGTGGGAGCGCTGCACCAAGTCTGGGGTGGACAGTCTGGGTGCAATGAAAGGAAGGGAGAGAGGCTTGCTGCTGCTGCTGCCTCTGCTGCTCTTTCCCTTTTGCTCTTGCTCTTTTATGATTTTCCTCAGCCATGAACTGTTTCCCTCTGTCATGTGTCACTCTGCCTTTGAGCCAGTCGATTATGGGCTGAAACCTACACAAAATGTAAGCTAAATAAGCCTTCCCTTCCTTAATTTTGGGCATCAGGCATTTTTTTTCCAGAACTGAGAGAAAAGTAACCAAATCTTCCAGAAAGATTATATATATATATATAATCTATATCTATATCTATCTATATCTATATCTATATCTATATCTATATCTATATATATATATATATATATATATATATATATAGAGAGAGAGAGAGAGAGAGAATGTGGTCTTCCTTTTATTAATTTTATTGAGAAACAAATAGCAATGATACAGTTTCAAAGCAGGTTAGTAGAACAGTTGCAATAATTAATACATTGCATATTGTTGTCTTTGTAGTAGTTATTCATAGTACAAGATGAAGATATGATATCCTGTCAAAACACTATTAGCACAAGTCTTTCTTCTCATTGAATTAAGAGAAAGTAACTGTATATCTATCCTATTTTGTATATACAAGTACAAAATGGTCCTTCATTTGTATCCCTTTGTTTTGTTTTGTTTTGTCAGAAATGGGTATTCCATATCCATTTAAATACTGTACTTGCTTGAATTCAGCAAAAATCATCCAATATAGTCAAGTAGTTCATAATAGTGGTGGGTGACCTTAGTCTGAAGAATATGTGATCTTTATACACCATGACATAAGGAGAGATAAATGAGTCATGTTTAGAAAATGGGTGTAACTGGGGACCTAATGGGAAGTAAAATAAATCATACACACAGGCTTAAATATTGCATCATTTCCCTTATTTAAAAACCAGAAATTATGCATGAAGAGAAAAATAAAAGATAATAGGAAGTAAGGAGATTTTTCTAAAATGCGGTGATCAAGAGATGGGATGGTTTCGAAACCAGGCAACACATTTCATGCCATCCCCCAACCTGGGGACACACTGAGACTCTGACTGAGACTGGGTGAGATAGCACACACCTATAATCCCAGCACCTGCAGGCTGAAAACAGCAGGAACACTATCAGTCCTATTTGTGTAGTGAGCCTCTGTATGCCTAATAAGATAGACAAAGAGAGAGAGAGAGAGACAGAGACAGAGACAGAGACACAGGGAGAGAGAGAGAGACAGAGAGAAATCGGGTGAGGAGGTAAGGGGATCGAAAAGGGAATTCAGTTGCTTTATAAACATACACCAATGCCACATAAGGAAAGCAAACTTTACATATTGCAAACATGTGTTAATAAAATAGTTTTTAAAAACATGAAAGGTAAATGATTTGCATAGATTAAGGAAATCTTCTCATTGAATTAAGAGAAAGTAACTGAGGTAGTTATGTTGCAGCTGAGAACAATCATGGAAGATCTTCCAGAACCGCCTCTGACCAGGCTTATAGCAATATATTAAGTTGTTTAAGGAGAGAGGATAGACTTTCAAAAGGTTAATGGCAATGTGTGTTCTACCATAATAGATGTTTTTAACTCAGACATTCAATATAGTTTTCCATTGTCTCAGTTACTCTTCTCTCATTTCTGGGACAAATACCCAACACCCAAAATAAAGGAAGGAAAGGTTTATTTAGTTCACAGTCAATGGAGGTTTCAGTCCATATTCAGTTGGCTCCAAGGCAGAGTGGAACAGGGCAGAAAGCAACCTTTCGTGGAATCTTCTCTTCCCTCCTTACTCTGTAACACAAATTACCTGCCCTGGTCAGGTGCAGCACCCACACCCACCGTAATCAATCACAAACTGCAGAAGCCACCCCATGGCTGCTTGAGGCTTTGAGGGGGACAACTAGACACAAACCATAAGACCATCATGCTTAGAATCTTCCCTGGTCAAAACATGCCCTTCCTCTTGTCAAATATTCCATTTGCAAGTGCCATTCAGATACAGTGGCAACCCATAACAAAATCCACAAGTTTTGGCTTCTCTTGCTTCTTTTAGTCTCCTTCTTTGTCCCCCTTTCTCAATCCAGCTCAGCAAAACTGGGGTTCCTGCAGTCTGCCAAATCCAAAATTCTACTTGAAATGTCTTTTTAAAACTTACATTCCTAAGGGCCAGATAAATAGCTCAGCAGATTAAAGTACCTGCCCTACAAGTAGGCACAGGGAACTGGGTTTCCATCCCAAGGCCTGCCACTCCGCTGGCCAGGTCCTGGAGCAGCCTCCCCCCGAAGCACTCTGAGACAGCAATTGAGACTGGGAATGGTGGCCTGAGCCTGCAATTCCAGCAGTTGGGAGGATGTTAACAAGAGAATCACTATGAGTCTAATCTAGTAGTGAGACCCTTGAACACCCTGTAGACCCTTCCCTAAAATATAGAAAAAAAAATTACTTTCCTGTTCAGAGAACTGCATGGATCCCTAATTTGTCTGTTCAGAGTAAAGAAATTTACTCAGATGTTACCACCAGAGGGAAATTCTCTTTTGCACCCTTTATAAAATTGCAAGTTTGTCTTTACCTGCCTTCTACTTCATCACTGAATCGACTATAACTATAGTTTGTATTTTGAATGTAATTCTGAAGCTCCTGTGCCTAACGTTGGTCCCTGACTTATGCAGTTATTGGGAGTCAGTATTTACATGAGAATCCTGCTGCTGGGAAGCTAGGTTGCTGGGTGTGGGACCTTGAAGGTAGCACCCTGCCTTCCTCAGTCCCTTTCATTGCCTGGCTCCCATGACGTGTGCTGCTCTCCTTGCCATATGCTCCTGGCTGGATGCCCTGCCACACAGAAAGCCCATGGCAATGCGATCCAGTTGATGGACTGCAATTCGTTTTCCTCAAGTCTTTCTGCCTTTGCATTTTCTGATCGTCTTTAGGCACTGTTTCTGCTAAATTGCTCCAAGGTCAGCTGATTTCTAGCATATATTTATTTCTAGCTTATGATTTCTGGCATATTCCAAGGTTTGTGTATTTCTGCCGCATGTTTCAGCCCTTAACTCTAGGTATCAGCATTCTGAATTGGACTCTCACATCACTCATGAAACAAGCCATCTTTTCATTTATAATTCTAATTGCTCCCAAGCTAAAGAGTTCACCCTCTGCCATCATTGTAAACTGAATTTTCTTAACTCCCATCTCTTTGAAATATTACTGTCAAACTTAGGTACTCATCCAGAAACTTTCCTCACAGAAACCAATCTCAGATCTCCTTTTTTCAAAATGAACCTAATAATTGGGTTTCCAACTCTAATTTTTTCCAAAGATCTCGTTTCTATATGATTTTTCTTATACAGTATGCTAAATATTAATAATGAGTGAAGGATTCAACTAAACATGTTATCTAGATCTTCACTCACAGTTTCTACAGACAATACATAATGCCCTCCTTCTGGAGGAGGGCATTCACTATCTCTATTCATCAGGCAATTTCTAGCTTTCTGAAGGTATCAGAGTGAAGCAGCATTGCTGTACTGCTGTACCTAGTCCAACTGCCAAAGTCCACCATGAATTTATTTGCTAATTCAGTGAATTACCAAAAATTCAGTGATCTGTAAGAGTAGGAATTTAGTGCTATGTACTACAGGAAGTAAAGTTCTAAAGGCAGAATGAGGTCTTTCATAGCAAGGTGTGGCCAGGGCCACTCTTGCTCTGGATACTGGAGGGGAGAATTAGTTCTTATTTCTTCCATCTTTTGCTGAGTTCATTGACTTGTGAGTACAGCCCTCCCATTTCTGTATCCATTTCACGTCACTTTCCCCTCTTCTGTATCTGTCTATGCCAGCATTTATACTCTAGAATATGATGCTCTTCAATATCATAATTCATGGATGAAAATTGTCTCCTGTTTTATAGAACAGAATAATTCCCTGCTTAGAAAATAAGCTTGTGGGCTGGGGAAATAGCTCACTAGAATAAACACTTACCTGGTAAGCACAAGGGTCTGAGTTCAATCCACGGTTCTGACAAAATAAATAAATAAGTGAATAAATAAATAAATAAACTTGCATGACCTTTATTTCTCCATTATTATTATTCAATTATTATCTTCAAAACAATCTCTATGGTTGAAATATTTGTGATTTTTTTGCCAACTGGAAAACAAGCTTATAATTTCTGTAATCCTGAAATGTCTGAGAACAACTTGAAATTAACATTATGTTCCTTTGTGTCCTCCTGTCTTTGGAACCAGAATCCCACTGTCCATGGGTATATTTCTCACCCCTTCCAAAATATGTCATCCTAAGTGCATTGTTTAAATAATATTTATATATGAGGAAAATAACAGTAAATATATGCCCTTTCATAGTCTTTACCTTATGGTATATAAAATCACTAACTTCCACTCATCAAAACGGTTGCATATTACTTAGAATTTATTTATATTTACTCCACTTCAGTCTAAATCTTGAAGCAAACCATAGAATCAAGTATGCCATGGCACTTTTTCCTGCAGTAATTTTATATTACTTCATAGGAGTCTGGAAACAATAATGGATTTTAGAGACACTCATAATGTACTATGTCCCTAAGTGGTTGGCGAGTTTTATTTCCATTCTTTGTCAGTGCATATGCAAAAGTTTTAGGCCCATAAAATATCTTTCAGAATATATGTGAATTAAAATCATTGCACATTTCAAAAGGTGTAGTAAGTGGGCTTATTGCCAGGGGGAAATGCCTAGGCATTTGATACTCCCCAGATGCATCACATGCATCACCTTTATTAGACATTCTTGAGGATACAGAACTCTGTGGGGATTCACAACACTGTCAACCCAGACAGCTCAGACACTTTTTAACAGTAGTTCCTGTCAGATTTTCCTCCATGGCTTTTTCATCTTTCCCTATGCTGATTCTTTGTTTAAACTGTTCCTTTTATGTCTCTTCTTTCATTTCTTTTTTAAAAAGACTTATCAAAAATAAAGCTAGGAAAGAAAATGTAAATATCCATTATCAAAATGTATAAAATATTTCTGTGTACATCTGAGGCACCTGAGAATATTTTTTGAGGCACCTCAAAAATGTTTCTCATAAAATAATGTCATTCCAGATTTATAATTATTTAGCATTTACCTAATTATGAGTAGAAAACTATTACATGTTTATCTTTACAGAACTATTGACTATTGGAAATCTGATGTGTGTATAGTACTATGCAATGTCAAATTTAGTTTAGGGTCTGCATATTTTAGAAAATATCCTTTGCATTCAAAAAAGCTCTCCTTTATAAATTTATTTTTTTTTATCTCATTTTTAGGTTAAAGCACAGAAAGGGATCACTGATGAAGGAGTAAAGGAACTGAAAAGATCAACTCCCTCAAAAGCATATGCTCATTATAGAAAAGTTACTAAATTTTTTTATTGAAAAGTATTTCTTAGAGAAGAAAAACAAGACATATTTGTTAACTCAAAAAACTAACTTTGAGCAAAGACACCTGAATTATTGTTTCTTTTTAGTTTTATGTGTTCTGCCTTTTTTTTGGTGGGACCGGGGATTGAACTCAGGCCCTTGTGCTTGCCAGGGAAGTGCTTATTTCACTAAGCCATCTCCCTGACCCCATGGGCTCTGTCTTCAACTGCAACATTTTTTTCACCCTTTTGTATACCTAGAATAATTGTGGAAAAACCAGTATGTAGACAATCAGTTTTATTTTCTATTCATCTATCAGGAGGAATGCCTCCAAATATGAGCCAGTGTTTGGATGATAAATTACATAATTTAAGAAACATGGAGTTTGGGTCTATCCACTCCTCACTTATAACCTGACTTTTCTAATTACTAGAGTTGCAAAATTGGGAAACATGAAATTTTCTGTACTTTAATTTCTTGGTTTGTTTTTCAAAAACATAATAAACATGATATCACAACTTAAATATGATAATTTTTAGAAAATATACAATAATTTATAGAGAATTTATTTGTAACTTGCTAAAATATCACTAATTCGTAGCATAGCAAAACAATTTTTTATTAGTGCAACATAAATATTCTCATGAGGTTTGTTATCTACAAGAAGATAAAAATTGAAGTTTGACTCTATATATCTCCTTTTTATACTTTTCTGCTGGATGGTTAAAACCAAGATAAAGCAAGACCTGTATAAGTAGAAATGAGATCTATAATGTAAAGCCATATTAATATGCTGATCTATGAAAGACTCAAGCCAACAACTTCTGCAGATAATCAATACTGTTGTAGATTGCTGGACTGTGTTGGATTGTTTTGCTAAATTCACATACCTATAGTATTTAGATGCCAATGGAATACCAGTATCTGATAGGACTAAACAAAAAAAGGGGATAAAAGGAAAGGTCCATTCTGTATCTGTATATACAGTTTGTATATGTTATTTGTTTCTCAATAAGATAAAATAAGTAAATTGAAGTTTGAAACTTTATTAATAACACAGAAATATATGTAACATGTAAACCTACCTGTTTATTGTATCTATGATACTCAGATCATACATGTGCCAGAGTTAACTTTTTTCACTGTCTTCCTAGGTAGAAGGCAATACTGAAAAGCCGTAAGAACTGCTGCTGTAACATAAGGACATGTAAAGAAATCATAATTTTTTGTAAGTATTCAAAAAAGGAAATTATGTCTGGTTGATTTTTTTTTCCCAAATGGCACACTAGTGAATCCAATGCCTGTGCTGTTCCACAGTTCCCTGTGGGCTGCTCATATTCCTGCACACCCTGTAAACAGAGAGTGACTGGCTGTTTTGTGGGTTCTTTCTTAGGTTTATCTGTGAACGAAACAGCTTGAAAATACAGAAAAAAAATGTCCTGTGAGCAGCAGTGAGCTAGCCTTGCTTTTCAGGACAAAATGTTCAGGTTCTCTTACATCTAGAGTCCTTCTGTTTCTCAACCTGCTGAACGTTCTCCAGGTGCTGGTGACACCTGGTAATTTTAATTTTTGTGGAATATAGGACCCAGAAAACCAGTCTCATTTAAAAGTGGATTATTTTGATAGGATTTTAATAAAATTATTCTTCCTTTTATTTATGGATTTTCTGTTACCATATATGCATCTGGACCAATCTAATTTAACTTATGGGTAGCTTATGAGTGCAGACATTTCAATTCTTAATAAGGATAAAATTTGATTTTTGAAACATACTTGTAACCCCTAGAGTAAAAATTGAAGTGGGTTTTGTTCACTACATGGAAGCAATTCATTCTGCCAAACACAGAACTCAGCATGTTGTGCTTTCCACTATTTTAAGTAGGAGATAATTTGATATTTGTTTATTGATTATTAGTGTCATAGAAGATTTATTTTTTACAATTCATATTTTTACATTTAAAATAATTATTTGCACTAGCTGATTTCTAAGCTATATTTCCCATAGCTTATTTTCACATATAACATTAATTTAAAATGTGTTAATTATCTGCTTTATTGCTTATTCTTTTATAGATATCTCAATATAACTTCATGATTTTTCAACAGATACAATGATTATTTTCAAACTCATTTCATTATATAAAATTCATAATTTTATTCCAATAAACTGAAATGATCCAAGCAGTGTAGCAGTAACCACTATTGCATTTGATGGAAATTGCTCACCAAGAATCCACCCCATCCGATCCCCAGATAGAATCATTTTGGCCCCTCAGCTGCCTGTAACTCACTAATTGAAAACCACCAAATTTAGATTTCTATGTCAAGAGAAATTTTGATTTATAGCTGTAGGATTTTCTGCTGCTGTGCTCCTGCTTGTCTGCACTCGTGTCAAATTCTGTAATAGTTATTCTCATGACAGAGTTCATAGGGCTCCTCGATTAAGTTGAATTCAAAAGTCAAGTTTCCCCTAAGGACTACTGAACGCCAAGCTGACAAAATACCATAGAGATTTTTTTTTAATTTTTAAGATCTTCTTCTTACTATTTTTCTGTTTCCCATGTAAAATTCAGCAAGAGAAGAAAACATAATTTGCAATAACTACAAAATTTGGAAATGCAGAAGTCAATGAGAAAGTAATTGCTCTTGTTAAAGTAAATGGAGGTCTTAAAGCATAAAGCACAATAAAAATGATGTATTTCCAATAGTACTTATGCTTTCATTCTGTTAATCAGACAGAACATATCATATTAAAATATTTTCTTTCAATTAACATGCAGTTACCAGTCAAATGTGAATCATGATTTTCAAAAATATCTGCCTAAAAAGTGTTGTGAATGCACTTTGCTGAAAAAGTGAGAGACTTGGATTCAGTTCTACTTATTTTGATTTCCTTATTTTCTAAGAAACCATGTTGTTCTATGTCTCCAAAATCCAATGCAGTATATATCTTTTTGAAATCCCATCTGTTTCCTCTTTTATAAAAATTCCTGCTTGGCGCAAAGGGATAAGGCAGGTGTGTGACTTCAAAGCATAACACTTACCTGTCTCGGCCCAGTATTTGTGCATGAGGGAGGGGCAAAGGGAAGGTTTTATGTGAGAGCTAGTGCTGCCTTAATCTATCTGTGAGTTTCTTAACAAACTCACCACAGGGATTGTTTCCAAGATGTAATGAAGAATGGTTATGCAGGTTCAGTATTATTAAAACCTTCCCAAGATTCTCATGTCAATGGAAATGTGAGCATGTGAGTGCACGTGCGCGCGCGCGCATGTGTGTGTGTGTGTGTGTGAGTGTGTGAATGTGTGTGTATGTACTGAAGGACGTACAAAGGGATATTAATCCATGCAATCAAATATTGGTATGGCTCAAGATATATTTTTCATCTTTCATCTTTCTTCATTAAAAGACTAGACTCATTATAGAAAGAAAATGAACATATTGTAGTTTTTGTCTGCTTTTATGCTGGTTTAGATTCATAAAAGTACAGTAGAACATAGATGACATTTTCACTAGAAATTGTTCATAAGTATTTTAGAAGATAAAAAAAACTAGGGGAATTTTCTGATTCAAGATTAGTAGGACCGGGAGATGTCTCAATAGAATAAGCGCTTCCCTGGCAAGTGCAAAGGTCTGACTCCAATCCCTGGTTCCGCAAAAAACAACCAGCAACAACAACAACAACAAAAAAAAGATTAGCAAATTTAGCATTTTTCACTCTTAACAACAATGAGAAAACTTTTCTAAGGACAAGACCTTAGAATGTAGATTATAGTTATTGAACACAAAAACCTGAATTTCAGGCTCCTAATTGGATCCTAGGTCAGTAGAGCCCAAGAGGAAGGATTTAACCACTGAACACACAGTGGATGTGTTTACTGTACCGGCAGCAGGTTCAAAGCTGTAATGAGAATAGCATGACTCACTCAGACTGAAAGTGTTGGTTGGAACAGAAAGGTACTAGAAATTTCCCGAGCTGCTGTTTGAACTATCTGAACCAAAAGGTCTATGTCAAGTGAATAGAAATCTAATGTGACTCATAAAACTTGTTATCCCAACCACTAATTCTTACATTTAAATTAATTCATAGGTCCAGTTCTCTTGATGGACAATGAAATGAGTTGAATTCACTTTGGTATTCAACAAAAATGTGTACTTTTATTCTTTCTCTCCAACTTGCCTAAAGGGTCAGAAAGCCTTTTATCGGGCAACTGTACCTTCAGAAAAAAGAAGTAATCAAACTTTGAAAGAACACTGGGCCCCAGGATTGAACTGACATTGAATCACATTCACCAAATAGAATCCACCAGTTAAAGTAGAAGCCTAAAGAACTCAGATGACAGGAGAATTTTGTTTGGTTTCTCCTTATTGTGGGACCACCTGCATTCAATTTGTGGTTGTTTCTGCTATTCCAGAATACATAACAGGAAAAGGCAAACTCACCACAGGCAGAAACGCCACCATCCTTCTGTGACCTGTGTGGGAAAAAGCTATTGTCGTGGAGCCAGCCAGAAGGAAGACCATACAATAATAACTAGAGAAAATAATAAATTAACTGCAATAGCACACTTCTTCATCATTTCCAGAAATTAGTGACATCATCAATGTTTTAAAAGCTACTTGGGCCGTTAGTTTTATATCTTCCTTTCACTTATCATTGTGCAGAAGACAAGTGGATCATAGAGGATGACAGTGAATTACAAAAGCTTAACCAGGTAAGGATGCTGATTATAACATTTGAAACACGTGGTTTCCTCTTTTTTCTTTTGTAAATAAGCACATTCTCTGCATCTTGATAACGAGCTATGGATGAGACAGATGTCTTTTCCTCCAAACTTCATTATGAGAACCACCAGATAGTTTTCTTTGCAATGGAAAAACTAGCAGTACGCTATTACTGCCCTGCCTCAGGAATGACTAATTTTCTATATTAGTTAGCAGGAATCTTATTTCTTGGGGCTAGAGAAATGGCTCAGTGGAATAAGCACCTCGCTGGCAAGTACAAGGGTCTGAGTTCAATCCCCAGTTCCCCGCCAAACAAAAACAAAAACAAAAACAAAAAAAAAGGAATCTTATTTCACACACACAAGATAATACTGTTGCATCACACTGATTAGACAGATAGATCAAGGAACAACTAGTCACAATCCACTGCTAAGACACTTGTACGGGGGAAATAAATTTGACAAAATTAATGTGATATCAATTTCAGTACGGTTTTCAGAAGTCCAGGGATGTGAGATGAGAAACCATTAAGATGTTGATTCAGAGATGAAACAAGCTATATCTGAGGCCTTCTACTACCAAAAATGATGAAAAACACTTAGTGAATCTCTTAATTTGGAAGGTACCATGCTAGTTATTTAGCATATTACTTTCATTAATTTCTAGAGTCACTGAAAAACTTCCTTTCAACTGTATCCTACAAGAAAATTACGTGGGAAACCAGCTTATAATGCAGCATAAGGGGTGTTACTGTTTTGATACAACAGTTCCAGGAATGTTTTAAAGTGTAGCTGATAGACATCAATGACATTTGGAGACATTGATAGATACCTAAATGTAAATAGCAATGTAAGTCCTTGAGACTTAGAAGGAAAGCTATGTTCTCCTGTACAACCACAGGCATCTTCTGTGGAATACTGTTCTTTTTGATAAAGAGTTTTGTGGTGTATTTTATGGGGGAGGAAAAGAAGAATAAAGGAGACAGCAGTATCAAGTTATTTTTGTATCTACCTATGAACAGTGCTTAAACTATGTTTATTCTACTTCAAATTCACATAAATCAATTAGTTTCACATACTGCTTGTGAATGAGAGGCAGTTGATTTCGAGAAGCATTTCCTTACTGAGGAATGGAGATAAGATCATAGAGCTGAAATAGGAGAAGAAAGTGTTTCAGTAATGCACAGGCACCTGGCTACTGTAAAATTGATGAAAGATATCAGAACTGTAAGAGATAGATTTGATGCCTTGTGTGTGGAGACAATATGAAAATGCTCCTCTTTTGTAATATGATATGTAACCATTTAGGTATATCAAGTGTTTGTGACAAGTGGTGGAGCAAATTAAAATGAGCCCGCAGAAATATGATAACAAGTCACATTTAATCTATGTTGGGAAATCATCATCATGACTGTCATCCCTCTTCTACAAAGTTAAAATGTAGGTGCCTTTCTCCAATTTGATTCCAGTTACCTAAAATCTCTGCTTTCCCGAAAATTAGCTTTAGCAATGAAAATTAAATGTCACCTGATTGGCCAAAGGTTTGCTTCTCTCTGTAAGTGTTGTCACCAGGGTGCTTCCCTTACCCTGGTTCTTCACTTGTCTCCTCAGCTCATTACAAAGGTGCTCAGGTAAGTGAAGGGGGTGACCAATTCCTGGAGCAAACATATATATTTTTCAGAACTTTATTTTTTAACTTTATGTATTTGGTACAGAGTCTTGCTATGCAGCTTGGATTCATAGTGACCATCCTGTTTTCAGCCTCGCCATCACTGGGATTACAGGCCTGTGCCACCAAGCAGTGGCCAGCTCAGCATAACTGGGGCAGGGTCTGCACAGCATACAGCAACTGGGGTCAGACCTTGGTCCTTATGTCTGACAGGCAGGTGCTTAGACCACTGAGCTATGTCTCCAGCCCCAAAAGTTTTGTACATAAATCTCAAAAGTCTTCACCAGCAACCTGACTTGCTCCTACTATAATTATTCTCTACATTCTATGAAATCAGGAGCTATTTTGTAAACTTAAAGGACAAGAAGATTTATTAGTGATAACCTTCTGTGATCACCTATTTCTTCTATATAATGACCATTTCATATTTGCATATAAAATGCTTTTTTATGGCCCTGGCCCTGGCCCTGCTTAACCTGGACATTTAGCTTTGGTAAGGTGGTTATTAATCAGTCCTTGGTGGTACAGCTGTGTCTTGTGAAATCATCCGTCCATAAACCTCTTGTCATCAGAATTCTTTGAATGTACTCATGCACAGTATTTGTAATCGTTATTTGCTTAAAAATACTGATAATTTCATTCCATGAATTTTGCTATTACAACTCAACGCAAGTCTCATTCTATAAACATCCTTTTCTCAGTGCAACTCAGAGAGAATCTGCTGAGTCAAGCGATCCATGTTGTCAAGTAGCTGCTGAAGAAGCAAATGTGCACAGAAAGAGCATTTGGTAGCAGAGGTTCAGACTTTCAGAATGCTTCTCAAAAGTTACAGTTAGAGCCAAATTTAAAATAAAGAAACAAAAAAGGAACGATGTTCCAAAGCAAATGAATAACTTTAGGGTGTCTATGCTAGTTCTTAAAGATTATGGGGCCTATTAATTTTTCCTTTCCATTTGTGTGTAATAATGCCCACAATTATATTATTTCTTATGTATTTTAATAAATAGGCCTTAAAATTCTATACTTCTAATATTAATAAAATAAATTAATTAATAAAATGTATATATGTACAACCAACTCTCATTCATCCATATAGAACAAAGTCATGTTATCTGCAGCAAAACATATGGAACAAGACAAGATCATTTTAAGTACAATTAAACGTATTCAGAAAGTTGAAGAGCTGTTTCTTCTCACATGAGCAATCTATAAAGTGAAGTTTGAAAAGACGAAGGGGAATGGACCTTCACTTTAAAGAGAGATCATTGAAAGAGGAAGATGAAGAGAGGCGAGAGGATGAAGGTCAGTGAATAGGGGTAGAGCACATCTTTTGCATCAGCAAATACAGCAACAAGAAGGCCACCTGTCTGCATAATTAACATGCACTAGTAAATCATATGTGTATTAACATATAATCCATCACCTGTTAATTTTTAAAATACATTTGAATTACAGTATACCAATTTCTATTTATGTTGTCATTTTCAATATAAATCAATATTTTGGAAATATAATTTCCTCCCTTAAAGGAGTAATTTATATACTATCAGAAATTATATTTGTGAACAATTTCTTCATTATGCATAATTAGATACCTTTCCCCCCAAGGCTTGAATCTTTGTTTTTATAAATAATTTCATTTGTACTTGTCCAGATTAATGTTTGTCACTGAGCCTTTAAAGGTGATTCAGTTAATTAAGTTACTTATGTCTTTATTTTGTTTTTCCATGGTCTTCAGGAGTGCTGATTTGAATTTAATGTACAATGTCATTTTTAGAATTAATGAGTAAACAATCTCCCACTTATTCTTTGTTAAGTGCAGGGATTTTATTTCCTAAAATATTTTTCCTCTTTTCATGGATACTATTGCAAAGTAATGGCCTGGAAGAAATATTGAATAATTTATAATCTGTCCTACAATGATGAATGAATTCACATGGATAAAATGTTTTTAACTGCATATCATTCTTCACAGATTTTTTTTCTGTGGTACCAGGGATTGAACTCAGGACCTTGCCCTTGCCAAGCAAGAACTTATTTCACTGAGCTAAATCCCCGGTCCTTGACAGATTTTATTTTTTAAATTAATAAATATTTATGATGAAATAAGAGGGGAATGAAAGTGTAATCATCAAGTGAATATATAAGATGAAAGCTCAAATCTTTGTATGTATTTAATACAACTTCCTAGATGAAATGTCTCATATTTTCCCCTTATGTTCATTGGTACTACCAAGCACATTTTGAAATAAAAAAAATTAATAAATGTAAAAATGTAATGCTCAGTTTAATAATGTTTAACTAATATTTTTAACACATCATGTTAATTCTTAGTTTCAAAAAAATAAATAAATAAAAAATAAAATAAAATAAAATAAAAATTCTTAGTTTCATTTTTTTCAGTGAATGAGTTAACTGGGGAAGCTACTTGCATTCTCAGCTATTACAGAAGTAGAAGGATAAATAACATGTGAAGACAAAAGCAGAGAAGGGTGGCTGAGGGCCTAACCACCACACCACAGCTGTGCTCAAGATGGCTATGGTCGACAACTTCTTCGGGTAACTCAAAATTGGTGTGGAATGCTGGACTGCGTTGGGTTGTGTTGTTGAGTTCAAGCACCTAAGTTAGTTGAATGACAATGGAGTGCCTATCTCTGACAGGTGTAGAGCAAGGAAGGGGTATAGAATGGAAGAATTGTGATGTGTGTGTATAGACAGTACAGTTGGGTTAGATAACGCTGTGCTTCTACAAAATTCTATGAGGGGCAAGATTTGCACTAATGGTGGTTGGACAGGATAGTATGTTGGCTTCTAGTACTATGGACAACCACTAGTAAAATAACAAGGTAGAAAGTATTAATTATTGAATCTTTGATGTAATTCAGGTATAAAAAATAAGATACGCAAACAGCTACACTCTCTTAATTTACTGATAAGAGACATGTGGCATAATAATGTCCCTAAGTATAATATCATGTATGCACCGTCTATGATACTGAAACATTATGAAAACAATTTGCAATGTATTAATTTATGAAATCCATCTTGTCAAGGTATCTTAAAACTGACTCACTGATATTTGTACTTCAACAAAACAAAAGTAAAATAAAAATAAATAAATAAAATAAAATAATTATTTTATTATTTTTCCTAAAGAAAAAAAAAAACAAAGCAAAGAAGGATCAAAATTTGGAAAGAAATAAGAAAGCACAATATGTATTTCTACAACTTAACATGGAGGAGCAACACTAATTTGCAGGCTAAAGACTTTCCTCCACTGGCTTCTATTAGGGTTTAATTGACATGTAGATCATTTGTATCCTTACAATATTTTATCACCCTGAATTTTCATTCATTAGTATTATTTTAACCTGTTCCTAATATTTTCCCAGTGGCTACTGTCATCAAGTCATTTAAAAATCTAACGCTGTACCTGTGTGTTGCTTTTCCAGCTTTTTCATTTATGTGCACAATTTTGGTGAGATAAAAA